>CAJPDP010643372.1:0-14413 GCA_905336975.1 Bombina variegata variegata
AATCAACCCGATCGAGTACGATCGGGTTGATTTACACCCCCCTGCTGGCGGCCTATTGGCCGCGAGTCTGCAGGGGGCGGCGTTGCACCAGCAGCTCTTGTGAGCTGCTGGTGCAATGCTGAATATGGCGAGCGTATTGCTTGCCGTATTCAGACAGGTCTGGCGGACCTGATCCGCACTGTCGGATCAGGTCCGCCAGACTTTCATAAATAGGGGCCATTATATTCCATTGTGCTCGAGAGAACGTGTTTACTTTCAACTTTTAATACGCACAAAAAGAGCCGCAATAAACCCCTTTTCACTTGTGTGAAACTGTTAGCGCGCCACTCATAATCTACTACTTTATTGGCAAATTGTCTCTTTAGAAACAGAAAGAAAGAAGAAATATCTCAAAAACTACTGCTCACTTTCTCACAGGTTTTACATATGCAGAATATAGGTATTAAGAGCTAGGCATAACAAAAACAACGAGCAAAGACTATAGCAAACTCCAGTAGCAAAATAGCATCTAATACTTGTATACAGTGCTTAATGTAATATCAGCCATGTATTACCTTAACTCAGCTAGTACCATAATCCCCCTTTTATTACAAGACCTCTTTCTTTTGAGGAATATCCCATTGTCAGATCAATTATAAACTTGTTTTTTTTTTCTTTCTCAGTACCTTTCTACTTTTGGAACATAAGTATTTAATTATCTTTAATATATTTCTGAACTGTTGATTTGATGTTCTAATATTGATTATATCATAATGTTGACCAAAGGAAAGTTAGCATCACGTACCTTTAACTTGTGTGAACTTTCAGTGTACTATACACAACAGCCCTTTGTCCTTTGGCAATGTTGGGGAATGGGGAGGGGTGCTGTACTATCTTACTAATACATATCAAAAAGGATTTCGGAGCAGGATAAATTCTCCGGCTACACACAGTAAAGCATAGAAAAACCTTGACAGCTGGGAAGGAAGGTTCTCCTTTCAGAAACTGCTTTTCAGAACACAGTAATCATAATCTTTACTGAAGGTATATTTCATTCTACTTTTCATTATGGTACACTCTTCACTCTTCTGAATACATTCAGAATTGTAGATATTCATATATTACTTGTGTTTTTATTTATATTTATAGACATAATGGTTTGACAAGTTACATAGAAGGTCCCCTCCCTAGTACATTATAATTGTAGAGTTCAATTTATCTTACTTTATTTATATTCATGATCAGTTTTTTTTTAAAAAAAACTATTACCCTCTTAATATAAATTTAATACAGATGTGTTTTTTTGCAGAACTATACAACTAAATGATAATAATTACAATAACAATAAGATTAGAAATAATAATAATAATATGGAAATTAATGAATAAAAATTACCTGCATTACAACATGTATTAACCAACTAGTTAGTAATATTTATGGTAATTAAGTATAATGTATCTCCAATTAATTATAAATTAAAGTTTAGAAAGAAAATAAGTAAATTGTTTCATTTTATTTGGAAACAAAGTTCACTCAGATAGTTAGATACTGGTGATATATAATGATATAGCATACAATTTTTGTATATTGATTGTTTTTCTTTTTCATTTCTTGCTAGGGAGACATGTCATTTGAACATTTCATATACAAAGGAGTTATATTTCCTACTAATGCTTATACAGAGGAATGTATCCACTTTGCAGAGAATGAATTCCAAGTGCTTGATGATGACATTTACAATGTCACATACCCTAAATCAGGTAATTTATTAATCATTTCACATGATACCAAAGTGAAACTACAATAATAATTGCTCCAAATGTTATTGTACTATGAACTATCTCCATAAACATGTTCTAGAAACAGGAATGACCAATTGGTGGCCAACCTCTGCACCACTCTTTCATTCCCTGGGGAAAAACTGAACTAATAATGTGTGCCACAGTTTTTGTGGCCCCAGGAAAAAAAAGAATAAAAATGTGTGCTTTGCAGACTCTTAGTGGGTGGGCAAACAAGGTGGCTACAGCTTAAAAGAACAAATAGAGTGAGTGGGTTCTGAACTGTTACTGTTCCTATGCCACTATAGATTTTTAGGAAATATTTTATTATTTGTGTGTTTAATAGCCATGAATATATATGCTTCCCTTAAGGCTTATATATTGATAACATATTGATCTGTGGCTCTTATGTATTATGAAGTTGGCCATCACTGTTCTAAATCAGTGATGGCCAATTACAAAATTAACCAAATTAATGTTATCCCCTTTGTTTGAAAGGTACACACTGGATGGCAGAAATTTTGAATCTGATCAAATATAATGGAGATCCTACAATATGCAAAACTGTACCCGTTTTTAGTAGGTCTCCATGGTACGAAACTGCAGAAGGCCAAACAAACATGAAAGATGTAACATCTCCAAGGATTATTTCATCTCACTTACCATTTCATATTTTTGCCAAGTCTTATTTCAAATCAAATGCTAAGGTAAACATCAAATTACATTTTAAATATATTGTTACTTAAAGGAATAGAAAGGTTAAAATTGAAAAGAGTATGGGTGCATTTCAATTTGAAATAGAAGCATTTTTGCAACCCCAGTTCAAAAGTATTTCAAGGCACATATATTTTAATTTCAAATAAAAAGACACTAATATATTCATATACTGTATATTATTTTAAACATAGTGAGATATCTTTGCATGAATGAATAAGTGGTATATTGCTACACTTAGGGGTCTATTTATCAAGCTGAGTCTGGAGCTTGATGCCCCGTGTTTCTGGCGGGCCTTCTAAAGACCGCTGCTCCATAACCGGTCTGCCTGCTCTGAGGCAGCGGACAGACATCGCCGGAAATCAACCCGATCCAATACGATCGGGTTGATTGACACCCCCTGCAGGTGGCCGATTGGCCGCGAATCTGCGGGGGGCAGCGTTGCACCAGCAGTTCACAAGTATCGATGTGTGGCGGACATGATCTGCAATATCAGATCATGTCCGCTTGCACATTAGTAAATAGGCCCCAATGTATTTGCTGTAGATTCAACCTTACCAGTTTCATCCCAAAGTCAAAGGTGACCTGTTTTGCTTTCAATGTTACTGTGTCCTCATGCTTCCTGCTTCCTCTGCCAGTGTTACTTGCTTCACATTTACTTGGTATATTTGTTAATGGTAAAAGAAAATGATACCCAGAGGCCTTGCGACCATAATTTTACTTTAAATCACATTATCACACAAACCTTATCAAGATCATCATATCAGATGTTTAAATTACAGAGCCTTACTTACACAGAGTATGGACTCCTCGGCTACAGCTTCTACTCCCTGAGGCATAGTAGCGTCGGAGGGTCGGGGCTCCGCTCCAACGGCTGCTCAGGAGACCGCACACCTATAATACATTAAGAAGACTTTCATCCTTGCCATTGTCAAAACTTCCTTTGTCCAGGTGCTGAGAGGAATGCTGTAGGGAAGCTGTGGCCTCCCGGCACTGCACCTAACCCACGCGACACACAATCAAAGAGGAGATAACCCTGTCCATGGAGAGAGAAGGTGAGGGACTACAAACACACTTTAAAAAGACCTGAGTCTGAAATATTTACTTATACTGAGTCACAGAGATAAATTGCCATATATATAGCTATAACGGAGACATAACCTGTGAAGCAGACAAGGCGGGAAAAAACGCCATCTTTTATTTTTCTCTCTCTTCACTGCTTACACTGAAATTTAAATACCGGACTATCAATAAGCAATCTAATAACACATTAAAGCTGCAAACTTTCACTAATCCTCTAGCTTGCTTATTTTGTAGCATTTCACAGTACTGGACTGCAACACCACCACTTTTAATGGCGTGCTACTGAAAAATAAAGCTATCAGGTTCCCTTTTTGGCCCTTTCTCTAAGTAACAACTCAGTTCCCTGCCTTGACTCTTAGGCACTAAAAGCCTTGGACGATACAGGTAACCAAATCTGAGGGCCAAATTAGTCAATTGACGAAGGAACGGACACTACAGGGGCCATACAGAACTCCAAATACACAGCCTAACATCCTCACCCTTAATATGGAGAATAATGTAAATCATTATGCTTAGAAGGGAAAGTAATGGCAAGATAAAGCACTGCAGACAAACATTGTGGCTCTCCTAAATAACCACTAATAGGCATGGAAAGCTTTTCCTAATACTTATCCCCTAAGCTTTTCCCAGATCCTGAGTATTTATTCAGATTACATCAAGCTTCTCAACTTTACTGATCCTGAGAAACAGACATAAAACAAGCGATATCTAGAGAGAGGAGGAAAGCTTCACAATGAAGAATAAAACAAAGACAGTTAAGGAATGCTTATCAAAATCTCAAGCAAAACAAAAAGCCTTAGATAAAAGCCTTATAAATAACAACACTAGCCCTACAAAGAGCTCACAGGCTGAATCTGATCTTAACAACACAACAACTCCTACTAAAGAACTCCTAACCCAGATAAAATCCTTATTCCAGGAGGAATTAAAATCTGCTATATCAGAACTAAGGCTGGATATTAGAGAAATTGGCGGACGCACAGCCGAACTAGAAGACAAACTAGACAATATAGCTGAAGAAATCCCCCAACTCCGTCACTCCATACAAGATAATTCAGCCTACATCACTAAATTAGAAGATCATATCGAAGATCTGGAGAACAGATCACGCAGGTCAAACATTCACATCAGGAACCTTCCTAAATCATACAAGAATCTTGATGAAACCGTAACAGATCTCTTCCATCAATTGGTTCCCGAAATCAAAGTAGATATGCTACTTATGGATCGTGTCCCCAGGGTACTAACAAAACCACAGCAATCTACCTCACAAGATGTTATCACCAAACTCCATTACTTTCACGTGAAGGAACTCATTATGAAAGCTGCCAGAAATAACCAGACCATCACATACAACGGTCATACTATTCAAATGTATACTGACTTAGCCCCAATCACCCTACGAAAAAGAAGAGAATTAACACCCATAACAACAGCCCTCACTAAGGCCCACATCAGATACAGATGGAACTTCCCTTTTAAACTGGTCTTTTCCTTTCAAAACGCCACACATACCTGCACTACGACTGAAGAAGGCCACTCTCTACTAGCTAAACTCAAGATTCCCTCGGAGGGATCCAACATACCAACGTACAACAAAGCAACAAAGAAAACCTTTCAAAGAGAATGGACCCCTGTACGAGAATCTGCAAAGACCAAAAGAAGAAAATCCACTCCGAGTGGTCCTAAAGATTCCAACTCTTCAGTGGAAGAAGATGATCCGGATTGATAGGTTATAATAGTAAGTGACTGCAATAGCAACTGCACTTGTTGAGAATGTATGCTCTTCAAACACTTTACTAGTAAGCAGATGACAGTTGGGTCCCAGAGGCTAACCAGTTCCAGTTTGCTGTTATACTCTTGTCAGAGACTTATACGCCATTCAACTTCGTCTGGGACTCCAATCTGCTGAATGATCTAATGTTACTTTTGTACTTCAGCTTCTCACTATAGTTCGAGACAATGTTGATATCCTCAGGATCCCCCCCACCCCTTCCCTTTCGCCCCCCACCTTCCTTCCCACTTCCTCCCTAACCCATCTTCCCCCGCCACCCATCTTTCCACATCATTCCCTCCCATGCCCCTCCCCCCTGGATTAGTTCTCTACATGCTTAGTTGAAACATTAAAAGCATGCCATTAATCAGTTCCCCCATATAAGTAAACAAGTCAGAATTACTGACATTCCTAACTTTATGTTGTTGTTTTATGTGTTTGTTAAAATAGTTTTTTACTCCAAGTCAAACCTACCTACGATGCTTCATTTATTGTGCAATTGCCTCATGTACAATTGGTATTGCTTCCCAATTGTTTTCATTAAAAGTTTTTATCCTCCACTAAGATACAGCAAAGGAGTCTTCCTTGGGAATGGCACCCTCCAGCAGCTTTATGTGGGTCTCGGCTCTACAAGTGGTAAGGCAGTACAACAGGTCAGGGGTTTTCTTTTACATCATGAAGTTTATCCGCGACCAGAAGGTAATGTCATTCTAAAGCCACTTCTTTCCCATCACTATGCCAATTAAGATAATCTCACACAACGTCAGAGGGCTAAACTCTGACATAAAATGCAAAAAGACCATTAATTAATATAAGTCTTTAAAAGCACATGTAGTGATGCTACAGGAAACACACATCACCAGATCATATAGACCTAAATATTGGGATAGAACATACCCTAGACAATACCATGCAATTAATTAAAAAAAGAAATGCGGAGTCACAATACTCCTTCATACCTCACTAAACTTTAAAGAAGAATCAGTAATAAGAGATAAGGAGGGGAGATTCTTAATTCTTAAAGGCCTAATACAAGACACCCCGGTTCTATTGGTTAATGTCTATGCCCCCAATTAGCAATAATCTGTGTTTCTATCAAGACTTAGTAAGCAAATCACACTATGGAAAAGGTACAAGACCATTATTGGGGGGGACTTTAACACCACTATAGACAATAGAGTAGACAGGACAACCCCAAACATCCCGCAACATAAACAACTAAATCACCAAGCAAAGTCTTAAAAGACTTTTCTCTGGATCACAACTTGATAGACTGATGGCGAACACTTAACAAGAGTGCTTGTGATTAAACATATTATTCTCCCATGCACAAAACACACTCTAGAATTGATTATATATTTATGAGCCAGATAATGATACCCCTACTCATTACAGCTTCAATTTCAAATTGTGCTTGGTCTGACCACTCCATAGTGGAAATCACTGTGTCAGGTATGATCAACCCAAAGAGAGCAAAGTCATGGACACTAAATCCAAACCTACTACAAGATAGCTTGGTCATGAGCACCCTTCAGCAACAAATACAGGAATTTATTTCTCTCAACAAAGATACCACTTCAAATCCTATATACTAATGGGGCGCATTGAAAGCCTATGTCAGAGGTCTACTGATCTCAGAATCCAGTAAACAACGTAAACTCAGAAAAGGCCAGCTTGAAAAGTTAAGATCAGAGACTGACCTTCTACGAATCCAAACTCTAGATAACCCTGCCAAAGTTTTATTAAAACAATTAAAAACCAAAAATGAAGAACTAGACCACCTCTTGAATAAAGATGCAATTAGGTCAATCAAAATGATTGATACACAATACTATATTTACGGTAATAAACCGGATAGGATGTTGGCCAACAAATTGAAAGAGTTTACTAGAATTACCACAGTCACTCAACTACAGCTCCCTGACAATAAAACGGCTAATGATCCATTATCCATCGCGAACACATTCGCGGATTACTATCATAAATTATATAGCCTCCCACTGGACAAAGCAGATGCAGATAAAACAATAGAATTGAACACATTTTTAGAAGATAGCACCTTACCCTCAATAACCGAAAAGGATAGGGAGTCCCTAAATAAACCTATCACTTTCGAAGAAGTCAGAATAGGCATCAAAAATTTGAAAAGCTCAAAAACACCAGGACCAGATGGGTACTCTGGAATTTTTTACAAACTACTGCAATCTATTTTAATACCACAACTGGTACAAGTATTTAATCCCATACTACAAAATAAGGAAATCCCTAAAGAGATGCTAATGGCAAGAATTGCAGTAGTCCCGAAACCAGGAAAAAATAAGCAACATTGCTAAATTATAGGCCTATTTCTTTGATAAACCAAGACATAAAACTATTTACAAAAATATTAGCAAATCGTCTTAACCCCATTCTTAATAATTTGATACATTTAGATCAGGTAGGATTCATATCTAGCAGAGAAGCACCAGATAACACACGCAAAGTGATAGATTTGATTAACATCGCCACTGTCCGGGGAGCGCCTTCTCTGTTTCTTGCCCTGGATGCAGAGAAGGCGTTCGATAGAGTTAATTGGAAGTATATGTTCACTGTCCTTAAAAAAATAGGTATTACAGGAGCTTTCCACAACGCCCTTGCTACTCTTTACTCATCCCCAACAGCATTTGTCAAACTGTTGGGCTACCATTCTAAATTAATACATATTAATAATGGCACCCGCCAACGCTGCTCGCTGTTGCCTCTGCTATTTGCGGTCTGTATAGAACTGCTGGCAGTCAAAATTAGAGACGATCATAATATTACTGGTATTAACGATGGTGCGCTGGAACACAAGCTGTCCCTATTCGTGGACAATATTATCCTGTCATTATCCAAACCATTGCTGTCCCTCCCTCCCTTATACCAGATTTTGCAACAATTTGGCAGCCTTTCATGGGCTAAAAAGTCAATCAAATATTTGGGGATCAATCTACCCACTAACATATACACCCTCTACCAAGCTAATTGCGTCCCCATGTTAAAACACATTAGAGATTTAATTTGCAAAATGGATCAAACTTAAAATCTCCCTATATGGTAGAATAATTTCCACTAAAATGACCTTATTACCAAAATTATTATACTTGTTTAGAGCTCTCCCTATCTCAGTGCCACACCCAGAACTGCATAAACTTCAAAGAGACTTTTTATGATTTATCTGGCAGGGGAAAAGAGCTAGAATCAATAAAAAAGTGATGTGCACCAACAGGAGGGAAGGAGGGGTGGGAGTACCCAATTTAATCCCATATTATTATGCAGCGAGGATGTCTCAGACCTTGCATTGGTTTAGAGGGTATCAAAAAAAGCGATGAACTCATATTGAGTCAAACATTATGGGGACAGACTTCTTGGCTAGACTGCTATGGGCCCCAAATCTCATGAAATCCCCACAGAGTGGAAGCTACGTCTCAATTAATCATACAATTTATTTATGGAAGTTACTAAACTCTAAATTCTCCCTTACTAGAGAGAGATCCCGATTAACCCCACTGGTGACTCTTAATTCCTCTGTAGATCTGAGAGTGCAACAGAAATGGTCTAATAAAGGACTTAACAGCATAGCAGACATTGTTATAGCAGATAAAATATTATCTTTTGAAAAATATCAGAAATTAGACACAAACGATAAAAATATATGGTATCACTACCTACAGTTGAGATCGCGGGCAAACGAAATACTAGGCAATACGAATCCTCCCCCAAATACAACTTTGGAAACACTATGCCTCACCACTTCCCAAATACGAGGAGCGATATCTATTTTATACTCCGTTTTCAATTCCCCTCGTAGTGAAGTTAAAACGCAAACCATACTTAGATGGGAGCGATATATAGGCAAAACCTGGCCAATTAAAACAATGTAATACAAATTTGTTGAATGGATTATCCTTCACACAAAATGCATTGCTTAAAGAAAACTATATAAAAGTAGCTTTCAGATGGTACCTTCATCCCACTAGGTCACACGAGTCAGAGGGCTTGCTATCTCACCTTTGTTATAGAGGATGTGGAGAAAGAGGTACATATATTCATATGTGGTGGGAATGTGAACGAATTAGAAAGATTTGGGACTATACATCGCAACTATTAAGCTCAATTTTTCAGAAACAAATAACACTAACAATAGAACATGCTTTACTTCACTTCCCGATCCCAGGTATCCCTAAGATCCACCTTAATTTAGTTATGATGATATGCACCACAGTTAGAATTAGCGTGGCTCAATTCTGGAAGTCTACCCCACCTGATTTCTCCTTTATACATAATAAACTAGAGTATCACTACAATATGGCTTGTGCAGCCGCTGAAACCCTTAACGATACAGAGAGATTTTTAGCAAGATGGGAACCTTTCATTATGTACTATGAATCCAATAGAAGACATAGGGAATAATTGTATTACCATAAAAGTTCTGCATAAAAATACGAGCCGAGACCCACGACAAAGACAATTGCAATCACAATTGATCTGCAGTGGTTTCGAAAGTTAGAGTGGTATAGAGAGGCACAAAACCTTGTTCTTATACCAAGACCTAGTATTGGTATTCACTTAAACCGAATGCATACACTCAAGGTTTGTTTTGGACTGTCATGTCTTAGTGGGAAGGATTGTATCCTTTTAGAACTGTATCATCTAACACATGAATAATGTAAATCAGAATGTTTGACAAATGTATATTTTATTTTATATGTAAAAACTTAATAAAAACAATTTCAATATAAATTACAGAGCCTTACACATACTTAGGGCCAGGGAGTAACATCTCCTAAAATGTAACTAAGGCTCTTAGCTTTCTCGATTATTCAACCTCATCTATATACAAATGCCCTTCATGTGTTCTAAAAAGTGTGTGTCTGACTTCTCGGTATTCAGTATCAGTTGAATCCCAAATTACAAATAAAAATGTCCCCCCTGCCATGTAAAAATGTAACCATGGATGTCCATCCTCAGGCCCAAAGGCAACCATTCAGCCCTTCATTGGTTTGTTTTTGCTTTCATTAACCGGAGTCTATAGATTTTATACATATAAATACAGTGTGTGTGTGTATAAAACAATATTAATTTTGAGGGGGGTGGAAGTCTTGGTGAGTTCCCACACTTTTTGTGTAGGACTTGACCCCTGGATGGAAGTAATTTGAGCTTGCAATTTTTCCTGGGTATCTGAAACTATTAGGACTCAAGTTTATGGAGACTCTAGGGAAGGAAAGGGAGCAGAGATTTACAGGAGATGGAAGTTAGAGGGTCATTTTTAGGTTCTCCTCAATGCACTGAAGTCC
Organism: Bombina variegata variegata; assembly: GCA_905336975.1. Lineage (NCBI taxonomy): Eukaryota > Metazoa > Chordata > Amphibia > Anura > Bombinatoridae > Bombina > Bombina variegata. Next base: position 10,644 of record CAJPDP010643372.1, read on the forward strand.
TATTCAGAATCATAAAAGCTATATCTCCCAGGGATAAAGGGACATGCTGTTGAAAAGGCTGCCATTTGACAGTGCCAATACCTGGTGTGCCCCTTGACCATTATACTTGTGTCCAACCGATCTGTCAATCTCAGTCCCAGTGACCTTAATACAGGTTAATAAGGGTCATGTATTTTTTTTTTTATAGAGATTTTTATTTGAGGAGTAATAAGGCATACATAAATTATGAAGTAATATAACATATCATTCATGGAATACAGGTATTATATTGTATGAAGTTTTTATACATTGTATATTCCTAAAAGAAAGATTCCCAGGTATAGTGTATTAATCAAATGCTCAATGTTCAATTACCCTCCTGAATGATGTCACATGAGGCGCCGTTTGGACCTCCTCAATATATTATCAAAATATAGGAGTTCTTTCCTAAACAAAAGAGACCACTTTTGGGTCTTAAATAACATCCTCATTTTGTATTTTAAAACACGAACTGTAAGAACAGATACATATATATTAGTAACAGCGATATTTACAATATCTCTATTGAATTTATAGGCCTCTCTTAGAGTTTACCAGGGTTAATGATGCCGTCATGTGGAAGGACAAATAAATTAGAGTGGAGTCTAAGGATTGAATGTTAAGGAATGTCACTTTGAAACCTCATCTAGTACATCAAATGTACTCAAATTCTGGGGTAGCAATGCGTGGAAGACAAACAGTATTAAGTTCCTGTTATATAGGGTCGGATATAAATTACATATCTACCTAGGATAACTTGACGTGGTACACGGTATAAAAGGAGCTATAGGTAACATGCTAGGGTGTTTGTAAACAGACATCCAAGATCTTAATAAGAGCTTAATTTAAGATAGGAATAACTCAAAGGACCTGTTCTTTAGGTGAGGGTAGCAAAGCAAATCTATGATTTATCTACCATGTAGTTGCCAATCATATGCTATAGAGCTCTAGGGGGAGAGTAAAGTATTGGTCTCAACATAATTGTGTGGTCTCTAGTAATCCAAACCCCACATAGAATATATTAGGCAGGTGAATATTGAGATATAAGCGTATTTCATTATGGCTTGAGACAACACCTATACAGTACATATAGAACCCCTTATCTGAAACTTCAGAGGATATAACTGTGTCATATGACTTGTGGTGGGGATTTAATATAATTTTAAGCCACTTATGTAGGTATGATACTCTGAGTATGGAATATGTACTAACGACATAGGCTAACTCTTCAAGTAGAGTAGAAAGTAAAAACCTAACGGGGTTAGAAATTCTGACTATGCAGTAGCTTATCATTATATTTGCGGTATAGAATGAAGCAAACTGTAGCTGTTTGTACATACCATGTGTAGACGGCCTGACCCATGAGTAATATGTACAATTTCACGCCTATAATTCAGATTCTCATATACACATCCCTACATATTACTAAATATTTCAACAACAATACAAATGAATAGAGCTCCCTGAGGAGACAAATAATGTCAGGACAGTACATATGGTAGAATGGGACGGGCTTCAGTTTAGTACATAAAATAATAGTTTAACTATAGTATAGTTTATACATTATAAATAGTGTCCCAGCAAGAGTCTCTATTAGTCCCATAAGCCAGACCCAGAGAACGGCATCTGAAAAGCAGAAGTTTAATACGGAATTGAGGCCGGAAGGATAAAGGGGGAAACAGAACTTATCTGACAGCGGTCCTGTGTGATGACTTCTAGCCTACCCCTGTTTTCTGTTTGCAGCTCAATCGCTTCCACGCCATTGCCAAGGGGCCACCCGCTGCATTCTGCAGGTAACCATCCCCGCTAGAGCATTGAGTAGAGGGAGACGAAGCAGAGATTCTGTCACAGGGAGCGGAGTCTATCAAATAGGTGCTCCATTGTTGTCTGCGTATAAGCTGCTCTCGCTCATTGGTGAAGTAAGTTATGGCCGTATTCCAGCCCAGCTTAATCTTAGGTCCCTGTAATGTGGGGAGCGTAGATTGAGGGGTAGCCTTTGTTAGCTGGTATCGTGCAGGACCATGATATCCTTGTCAAAGTGTCCCTTCCTTCTCTACGGCCATCCGGTAAGAGTTCTAGTGCTGGGACAGAAGGTAGCTGAATGTGCTGATCGGAGCCGGGCTCTCTGCTCCTCTCTCTGGGATTCCAACAGCAGATCCCTGACTCAGACCAGTAGGTTCCGTCTGATCAATTTCCGCCGCCAACTGGGGCACATATAGGGTAAGCAGGGAACTCTGGGGCCCCATATCGTCGCCCTTGTGGAACTCCTCAATAAGAGGAACGTTCTGGAAACCATGCTTTGCTGTTTCAACTATGTTAGGTGGAAACTCCGACTTTAGCGCCTTTTCAAACGAAGCTTAGAATCTTTTCAGAAGATAGGTTATTTCCTTAATGAGATGCTCATCACACACCATGTTGGTGATATCTGAGCAGGCCTTAATCGGTAAGAGAGAAAAGCCTAATATTGCAGCTGTGTACAGTCTGGTATCCTATTAAAGGATATCTTAACCCCAGAGTTTTTTTGGGGGGGTAAAAACGCGGTAGCCCCAGACCTATGCTTCACTACTATCCCAGGAGCATCCACTTGAGATCTTTATGTTGCGTAGTCTCAGCTAGTTGCAAGATGGATCCTAGGCCTGTGGAAGAGCTTATCGCATAGCTGTCTCAAAGAACATAGGCAAAGATCCTGTCTGGTCCCCAGAACTGGGTATCTATCTGTTCCCGGTTGGAAAGACGTTCACAAAGCTGCTAATTGTAGTACGTTTACAATGTAGAACTAATAAAAAGTCCATCAAGCTGCAGGAGCTTCACAAAAACACGTCTTGCCGCAATGAGAATAGGCTCTGCCCCCCTTTCAAGGGTCATGTATTTTTGTTTAATTTATTTTTTACTTGAGCAAAAAACATGTGTATGGCCTGATCTCAATAGACCCATATTAGTGCAAAATACAAGACTACACAATTAGTGGATCTTTTTTAATATGGCTAAACATGTGAGACAGCTGTTTATAATATGTGCATAGTTTATAGAGTGATGACTTGGGTGGATAATTGGCCAAAAGCAATATCTGTTCAAACCTTGGGTTACAGAGATTAGTCCATGCAGGTCTTACCTGGCAAGGCTTTCTTTGACATTATCCATCACATTTTCTTTAAAAATGGAGATTAAGGGGGAAATTTATCAAGCCGTCAACCGCAAATACAGTGGAATTCCGCAGCGTAACTGTGACGAGCTTGATTCAACCTAGTTATCAAAGCCTACAGACCGGCAAAATTTGAAATTTGTGACGTAACATACGATCCGCCGGTCTCAATCCGACACAGATCGACGCTTACGTCACTACAGATGTTCTGAATACACATTCGGTACTATTTGACACTTTTTCAAAGTTATCAAATAGTTAACCAGTACACTCGCGGCTATTCCAGCCCAGCGTACCTGGTTTTCAATCCACCACCACCCTGGAGGCCGCGGATGCCATAGGAATCAATGGGAGTCTGAAAGCAGCAAAAGCTTATGTTCGATGCTGCCAGATATCCCATTGATTTACATGGTAGAAAACCAGTAACGTTTACACCTAACACCCTAACATAAGCCCCGAGTCTAAACACACCTAATCTGCCGCCCCGACATCACCGCCACCTAACTAAACCTATTAACCCCTAAACTGCCAGCCCCCCACATCGCCATAAACTAAATTGAGCTCCTCTTCAATACGGTCACCGCTGTAAACTGGAACTTGAATGCAAATG
>CAJPDP010644182.1:0-10286 GCA_905336975.1 Bombina variegata variegata
AAGCTTTTTTTGGTTCAGATCTCTGGACAGCACTTTTTTATTGGTGGATGAATGTATCCACCAATCAGCAAGGATAACCCCGGTTGTTCACCAAAAATGGGCCGGCATCTAAACTTACATTTCAAATAAAAATACCAAGAGAATGAAGAAAAATTGATAAAAGGAGTAAATTAGAAAGATGCTTAAAATGTCATGCTCAATCTGAATCACGAAAGAAAAAATTTGGGTACAGTGTCCCTTTAACATTCTTGTTTGTTTTTTATATTTAGGCAAATGTCTTTTATTTACCTGTGTAATGTATATATACATGTAGACATAGAAACAGCATTTATTTGTAATGAGGAATACAGCATATTATAAAAAACCTGACAACTAGGGGGGCGGAGCTTACTGCCGCATCGAGCAGACATGTTCTGTGTTTGCTCTCTACTACGGAGTGCCTAAAACTTGTTTTCTGTGCAAATAGGGGCTCTTATTCTAATACACCTCGTCAGACTGTCTCTATTAGGGCGAGGACACTCTTTACTTGGGGTACCTGAACCCGTTGAGGTACTCTTTGACCCATATTAGGTCGCGGCTTACGGCCTATACTCCAGCTACCTACTTCTACAAGGGCTGTGTCACACTCCAGTTGCGGAGGCCCTGGCTAGGCTCCGGAGGGTCGGGGATCCGCTCCGGAGCTGCGGTTCCAAGACCCGAAGATAAATTACTACTTTGCCGCCTGCCCCAGGACACGGGGTGACTGCTATTCCAGTGTGGTGTCAAGGCCATAAAACAAGCGGTGTATCGCCCGCCATCTGGCCCCAAAAGTTAAGGCTGCTAGACAGAGGCTGCCTGTGAAGGTGGCTGAAGAGACCCACACACCTGTGTAGCCTTAGGAAGTGCCCCAAGTGCTGAGTTCTTCCTCCACGAAGTGGCGCGAACGGCCGCCATTTTGGCCTGCTCCGGCTGCTGAGGGACCAGGACGTCTGAGGAACTCTAGACTCACTCTCCCCCGCAGTGCAAGGAGGTTCGGGAGGCCGGTAAGACTATTCCACCCCTTAGCTTTAACCTGATTGCAACCTTGGGCCCCTGTGTGTCTCACGCAGACCTATACACCAACGCTTTAGCCTCCACATCAGGGCGGCCCTCACACACAGCCCACTGCCTCCTATCACGTAACTTACCACTAGCCACCTGGTTGGGTCCCGGGAAGTGAGAGTGATAGCAGTGGTCATTATCAGGGGTGCCAAGAGGTGTGGGGATTGGAGAAGGAAGTTTGCAGGAGTCAGACGGGAAGAAATGCTGCGTTCTGAGCCAGGCAACCAGTTTCTGTCCATTGCAAAGCAGCACCCCACACTTTGAGCTGGCCACAGCTGACTTGCCCCATTAGACATTTGGATGAAACTGTGTCAATTTCTCTCCCTGTCTCCCACAGGCTTATTTGGCCATTTGTTGCTGCTAGGTGGCCTTTGCTTACCCACTGCCCTACACCAACGTCACCTATGCAGGGGTCCTTCTGTTCAAATGTTCATGCCCCCTGAGTTGCTATCAAAGGAACGGTTTATTGCATATCAGGGGTACCCTACACATTACCTGTCTGCCCTAATAGGGGTCTACTCAATCATCATCCCATAGGGGGCCCTTGCCTTTTCCACTTGGGTCTGGTCACTCAAACTTATTCCTAAGTATCGCAGGCATTCGCTACTGGGCTGACCCACTCACTACAAGCTAGTACCCAGTTTCTGGGCATATTGATAAGGGTTCAGAGTGTTCTACCTTCTACTCATAGCTGCTGCGCCAGCTTTACCGTCTTTGGGACTTCTCCCGAAGTGTAGTGTTATTTTGCTGTACCCTACACATTACCTGACTACGGATACAGATAAAACGCACTCGACTACTGAACTATTAGCTAACAGGTTTCGTAATCTAATGTCCTTCTCAGGATACTACGACATCTGGAGGGCCATCCATCCACAAGATAGGGACTATACACATTTCCCACACCCACATAAACTTTATACCAGAATTGACTACCTATTCTCTACAGCTGATTCACTCGACCTAGTTACACGATCCTGGATCCCTTTATGTCCCTGGTCTGATCACGACCCTGTGTTGGCCGATATCCACTCAGCAAACACCTCACACATCAGAGCCTAATGGCATATGCCTCACCAAATACTAGGAGATATCCCATTTAGAGAGGAACTCCGTAGGGATATTACACACTTCATACAAATCAACGATAACTCACTGGTCCGGGATGACACCTTATGGGGGGCTGCGAAAGCTACTATAAGGGGACTCATGATCACCAAACAGGCAAATCTTAGGAAACAGGCTGGACTCACCCTCTCACAAGCCCACCTCAAACTCCAAACTTTAGAAACTCAAAATAGAAGCAACCCCTCTTCAGCCCTAACCCGCCAAATCACAGCCACCAAGCATCACATCTCCCAAATTGAGCTTCGTAGAACTCAACTTAATTTAACTAAACTAAAGCAGTTATTTTACTACAAAAGTAACAAAGCGGACACCCTACTGGCAAACAAAATTAGGAATAGGACAGGTATCTCACATACACACAGCATACGCACTGCACACTCCCTCCTTAAAATCCCGTCACAAATTGGAGGCGCATTCGCCGAGTATTATTCAAACTTGTGTGATATAAATAGATCCGAGCAACCTCAAGCAACCTCCTTAGATAATTTGCGCCTTTATCTGGACTCTCTAAAGCTCCCCACACTTACCACTGAGCAGTGTGACACCCTAAGCTCCCCCTTCACACTTATGGAAATCCACAAGGCCATCAAAAACTCGAAGTCTTTCAAGTCCCCGGGCCCGGACGGTTTTCCAGGTCACTTTTACAAAATCTTCTGTGGGGAACTCTCCCCCCTACTACTTCGACTTAACAAATTTTCCAGGGAAGAAGGCTCCTTTAAAAAGGAATTCCTAGAAGCCACAAAAATGTTACTATTTTAAACCGAACAACGATCCCTCCTTGTGTACTAGTTACAGACCTATATCCCTTATTAACTCTGATATAAAGTTCTACTCTAAGTTATTGGCTAATCGGGTTGCAGATCTTTTACCATCCCTCATCAATTCTGACCAAATAGGGTTTGTCCCACAACGAGAAGGCCCAGATAATACTAGGAGGCTGCTTAATATTATTAGTCTCTCCTCCAAACTTAACAGGCCCCTAACGGTTATTTCCTTGGCCGAGAAGGCCTTTGACCAAGTAAGGTGGCAATATTTGTGGGAAGTACTCGAGAGTTTTAGGTTCCCTAAAGAAATGGTATCTGCGGGCAAAGCACTCTATTCTAACCCCACAGCCTCGGTAAGTGGACTTGGCTTTCACTCCTCTCCGTTTCCTGTCGCCAATGGTACTAGGCAGGACTGCCTGCTATCTCCCCTGCTGTTTGCGCTAGCCATAGAACCCTTGGCGGAACAAATCAGAACAGACCCCCAAATTAAGGGAGTTACCTTGTTCGGCACAGTGCACAAGATTGCGGATGATGTTACCCTTTTTACATCGGACCCTACACACTCTATCCCTAGACTCATAGATATTTTGGCCTCTTTTGGAGCCCATTCTTTTTATAAGCTAAATTTACTAAAAACAGAAATATATGCGCAGGGTATACCAGGTGATTAACTGGCCTCTCTGAAATCCAGATTTTATTTCACCTGCACAGAGAAATCTGTCACACATCTGGGGATTAAGCTCTCCGGCAACTTTCCCCAGATAATCAGATATAATTACATACCTCTCTTATCAGTGCTTCGCTCTCTCAGGCGTGATTGGAACTTAACTCATGTCTCTTGGTTGGGTAGGATAGCTGCACTAAAAATGTCTTTCATGCCCAGACTTACCTAGCTATTTTGATGCCTTCCTATTAAGATCCCTAAACATATACTCCTACAGTTCCAAAGCGAACTAACAAAATATATATGGCAAGGTAAACCCCCCAGAGTGGAGCACAAAATACTTCAACTCCCTAAAACTTCGGGGGGCATTGCGTCCCCCTCTGTACTTCGCTATTATGATGGTGCAATGCTCACCCATATTGCACAATGGGGAGTCAAACATTCCCAATCCAAATGGTGATCACTTGAGCAGGCTTCCTTGCCTACAATGTCCATCTTCGTGATTTAATATGGACCCCACCTCACTGTCGTAGAGAATTAAATTTGATTAACCCGGTGGTTAGAGAATGCATAAACTTGTGGGACAAGCATCGACATAATACCCATATAGCCCCGCACCCCTCTCCTATAACTTCTATGGCTGGTCTCCTTTTAGGTTTACAGGATACTCACCTGCATAAGTGGGCTCAACTTGGAGTTTATCAGGTCTCGGACGTTTGGTCCTCTTCCCCCCAGGGCTCTTTTAAGACTCTTACTCAGCTTGCTCCCACCTCCAGCGTTCGGAGTCCCTTCTAGACACCTCAGTATCCCCCCACACCTGGGAACGTACCCTAGAACCTACCCAGAAGGCTATCCATTGCATTACATTATACGAAACCTACTACAAACTATTATCCCACTGGTATTACGTCCCCACCAGGTTGGTCAAGATGTTCCCGAGCGCGTCTCCTGACTGTTGGAGGAATTGTGGTCAGAAGGGCACCACAATGCATATTTGGTGGGAGTGCCCCAAGATCCAGCGTTTATGGAGCATATGCTTCCAGACTCTGTCCAGTTTTGGAATTCCCCTCCCCAAAATGCCATCCGCGGCCCTACTACATATAGGAGTACATACCTTACCGAAAGCACCACTCATACATATGCATTTATCTTTTCACAACCATTAAAAATGCTATAGCCTGTGCATGGAAAAAGGAGCCCCCCCCTGCTGGACTAAAATCTGTAACATGGTGGCCTATATCTATACTATGGAAAAGGATATATTTTATAAACTTGACAATACAGACCTTTTTGAACTTGTTTGGGCCAACTGGAAAGACATTCACGACACAGACTGGAGACCTAATGTTATGACTACTGACTGAGTTTAGTGGAGCTGAGGGTCTACGAGAAATAACACTAGGACTCAAAGAAGAGATGTGACCCTTTCCCTTCCTCCATCCCCCCTCTCCCCCCCCTTCCCCACATGAATCTTTGGTTTAAGAAAAGTTGAGGACAGATATGTCCTCCTGTTGCATTATTTTAAAGTGTCCTCAACCCTAATGCTTTTTTCTAAAGAAGTCGACTTGTACAAATAGGACCTGATAATTTATCGACTTATCTTTGTAATGTATGTTGAATGGACAATAAAGCTTTTGAAAAATAAAATAAAAAACAAAAGAAAAACCTGACAACTAATGATTGGTTGCTGTGTTTAATCCCTTGCTATTTAAATTGCCAAGCCCTTTAGTGTGCAAATCAGCTCTGATGAAACGCTGTGCCTGTATGGGTGTGAAACGCGTCAGCTGTTAGCGCTGAGTCTTCCTGTGTGCTGTGCCCATGATATGCATGTTTTATCTCTACTCGAAGAAAGCTTACTTTTATGGATATGGAGTTTTGGCATCCTCCACAATTTTTTTTTCCTGCTTGGATCAGCTGTCTACCGGTCTGACTATGAGTTACACATGGTGCAGGGTATGCAGAGAGCAACATGAATAGTGCTGTCCAGGTATGCAATACATGATGCCCTCTGCACACCCTGCAGCATGTGTAACTCATAAGTGTCCAGGAAAACATAGCTGAGGTGGCAGCCATAATTATGAGTGAGGAGTCCCTTTAGGAATATTATGGTAGAGGTTGAAGAGTTTATTGTGCTGGGAGGTTTAGTAATTAATTGGTTAATTAAGATGTATAGTGGCTGATGTGGTGGGTGAGCCAGGGGAATATACACCTAAGGATCCTCACTTTAATCAAATAGCAGAAAGGAAATGGAATCATCCTAATAAAATAAATAGTTTATTGAGCAGTTAGAACACCAGACTTTTACACCACTTAACAATAGTGATTGGAACAAAATTGTTTCTACAGTGTCATTTTCTGTCATTGGTTTTGCTTGCATTTCTGCTTGTTATGTGGGACTTTTAGTTGGAACAGTCTTTTTTAAAGGGACATGAAACCCCAAATTTTTCATGATTAAAGGGACACTAAACCTGTTTTTTTACTTTCATGATTCAGATAAAGAAGCAATTTTAAGCAACTTTCTAATTTACTCCTATCATTCAGCATTGCACCAGCAGCTCTTGTGAACCTATCGGCCGCTAGCTGTGGGGTGTCAATCAACCCGATCGTATTGGATCAGGTAAAATTGCGGCAATGTCTGTCTGCCTCCTTAGAGCAGGCGGACAGGTTATGGAGCCGCTGCTTCCTAACTGATGTTTCTGGCGATGTTTCTGAAGGCTCGCCAGAAACACAGGGCTTCAGGCTCCATACGGATATATAGATATGCCCCCAAAACTTTACACTTATTTTGCCAATATTTAAACAACTAATGAAACTTTAAAAAATACATCTCCATGTTATTCTCAGACTAATCTTTTCTTTGACTGCATCACTCTATCTAGCATTTGTTTAGTGTTTAATGTCCCTTTAATAACAGCTGAAATATAATTTATTCAATGAATATCAGACTATTTCCAGAAGCTGCTGTAACTATGTTTTCTCCAGGCAGTTCTGTGCTTTTCATATTTTTCTGTATATAGGAATGATCTGCATCCACTAGGGGGGCCAGGTGTTCAGTATTTAACGGAACAGTCCAGTACTTTCACAGGCTGTACAGTAAAATCTTCATAAAAATACTGGACTGTCCATTTATTTTTAAAGTCCCTATGTGTTAGCTAAATGTAAATGCCTTATAAGCTTCAACACACTATAAATATTGAGCAAAAAGAAGTGAGGGGCTGACGAGTGGTCAAATCACTTCTCTTTACAAGTGTTAGTGGCAACCAAAGAGGTAAAACTATAGATTTGTATGTTACTGGCAGCTAAGGGTTAGAATTACCCCTGTGATTACCTTGTATCTAAGTCTCTGCAAACTGCCCCCTTATCTCAGTTCTTTTGACAAACTTTCATTTCAGCCAATTCACAAATAGCTCCACAGGAGTGAGCACAATGTTATCTATACGGTACATGTGAGCTAGCACTGTCTAGCTGTGAAAAACTGTCAACATGCACTCAGAGACAGCTAAGGGACAGCTTTCAATAGCTAAGAAATTAGCACCTAGGTTTAGCTTTCAACAAAGAATACCAAGAAAACAAAGCAAATTTAATTATAAACGTAAATTGGAAAGTTGTTTAAAGGGACACTCAAGTCAAAATCAACTTTTATGATTCAGATAGAGCAGCAGTTTTAAGACACTTTCCAATTTGCTTCCATTATTAAATTTTGCACAGTCCTTTTATATTCACACTTTCTGGAGAAGAAGATCCTATTGAGCGTGTGCACAAGCTCACAGGGTATACGTATACTAGTCTGTGATTGGCTGATGTTTGTCACATGATAGAGGGGGCTGGAAAGAGGGAGAAAAAAATAAATTTGTCAGAAAAAAATCTACTGCTTATTTGAAATTCAGAGTAAGTGTTATTGTATTGTTTTTTTATAATGTACTTATGTAATTCTACTGCATTGAGTGGTTCTTTAAGCATGCCCTATCTGAATCATAAAAGTTTAATTTTGACTAGACTGCCCCTTTAATGCTTTTAAAAGAAATTAACATCCTTGCAATTATTTATCAATAGCCAAACTCCACCCATTCTTGACCTTATTTGAAAGAGACAATATGGGGTTTAGTCAGCAAACTACCAGGGTAGCCACTGTCATAAAGTTAGCATAAAATGCATTTATTTGTAGTTGTCATCAGTTAAAGCCAATAAGTGACAGATCTGTAGCAGAGTTAGCCTTGAAAGTTCAGCAGGGCACATTTCAAGTTCTGAGTATTAGAAATTGCTTAATGTTCAGAGCTAAATTACACAAAAAGGGGACAAAATAAATAATGAAAATATATTGAAAAGTAGTTTCATTATGCCTAACTAAATATTTTATATACAAATCGTAAGGTGTGTACTGCCCCTTTAACACACACAACAGCGCCTACAGATCTAGATGAGAACCTTAGTTACAGTATAAATTCAGGTTAATGGAGTTCCATCTCTGTCGCCTTAGAAACATATTTGAGTATTATCCGTGTATTGCTCACACTGGGCACGAAATGGAAGAACTGGATTAGCAGGCTAATATGATGTTGCAGCCACATTCACAAGCTGTGATTTAAATAAATGTGTAGTTATGACAACAATCATTTATTTCCCCTTTGGCTTTTTAAGACAAGACACAGATATAAATTGTATTTACAAAATCAGATATTACTTTCATATATCTTCCCAGGGATTCATGAATACATCCGACTGTTTACAGTAAAGTGAGACTTTAATGGAACTGACAATGAAAACAGCAATTTAATAACACAATGGTTGCACAAGGCTTTAGGACTATATAATGTATACCTGGTACATACATACAATAATGCAGGGTTCTTAAAAAAGAAAAAAAATCCCCAAGACCCACTGCCATGATACCACATACCTTCACAATTCTAATTGTATGCTTGGAAAATGTCTGAAGTAATATTCAACAAGATAGCTACAATTTTGTAGTTAAACTTGAAAGTGTTGTAAAAGGTAATAACACACACACACACTCATACAACACACACACATACACGCTCATATAAAACACACACTCATACAACACACACACACACTCTCATACAACACACACACTCATACAACACACACACACACACTCTCATACAGCACATACAACAAATACACACACACTCATACAACACACACACACTCTCATACAGCACATACAACAAATACACACACACACTCATACCACATACACAACACACACACACTCTCATTCAACACACACACCACACACTCTCATAAATACACACACTCTCTCATACAAAACACACACACTCTCATACAGCACATACAACACACACACACACTCATACAACACACAAACTCTCATACAGCACATACAACACACACACACACATACACACTCATACAACACACACAACACAAATCATCTCTGATGAAGCGCATGTACACATGCGTGAAACGCTTCAGATAGTAGGAGCCTTACCTATCTGAAGTCTCCTAACTGAATAAAACCACCGACTGCACTGGCTACTTGGCTCCAGTATTTCTTTTCTCCTTTGTTTACACACAACACAAACACACGCTCCTACAACACACACACTCTCATTCAACACGCACAACACGCACTCTCATACAATACACACTCTCATTCAACACCTACAGCACGCACTCATACAACACACACACACACCCTTATTCAAAACACACAACACAGACTCTCATACAATACAGACACACACACCACACACACTCTCATACTATACACAACACACACTCTCATACAACACAAACACACACTCTCATACTATACACACCACACACACTCTCCTACAACTAAAACACCACACACACTCTCCTACAACACACACACCAAGCACACTATCCTACAACACACACACACCAAACACACTATCCTACAACACACACACACACACCAAACACACTATCCTACAACACACACACACACACACACACACCAAACACACTATCCTACAACACACATACACACCAAACACACTATCCTACAACACACACACACCAAACACACTAGCCTACAACACACACACACACCAAACACACTATCCTGCAACACACACAAGTCACAGCCCAGTGAACATGGTATTGCGACCCAGTAATGGATCCTGACACGTGGTTTTCAAGAACCATTTAACAATGCAATCTGATGATATAACATTTCTATAATACATTATAATAACATTTCTGTTGTGTTGCTGTTACATTTTACTGCAATTAGTTGTTAATAGCCAAACCTCAGCCACCATTTGCCTTATTTGGAGGAGCCAATATGGGCTTTAGTCTGCAGACAACAAGGATAGCTACAGTCATAAAGTTAGTATAACATGCATTGATTTCAGGGCCGGACTGGGAGATCAGACCAGCCCTGTTAATTTCTGAAAACTCCTTTTCTTGATTTTTGAATGTGCTGTCTGCCAGACTGAGTGCAGTATCCTAGTCTTTTGAATGGATCTGATTTGATACATTCACTTTCTTTGTTTCTCTTTATTATATTACTTGTTACTAGGTTGCACCTTCTTGGTATTATTTTTTTATACAATTATTATTTAGGGTGAGCAAACTTTTTTTGCTTAGTTTTGTCTATGATACTTAGTTATATCATTTGTTACTCGCCATACTTAGTT
>CAJPDP010644488.1:0-10297 GCA_905336975.1 Bombina variegata variegata
GCTCCTTCTATCTTCTACCATCACCTCATCCCATGCTATACTACAGGACTTCTCTCGTGCGGCACTAACCATCTGGAATGCACTTCCTAGAGCTGTCAGACTCTCCCCTAACCTTTCCTCCTTTAAATGCTCCCTAAAGACCTTTCCATTCATGGAAGCCTATCTCCAAGTCAGTAACAAATGAATTCCTAACTACTGCCCCCATCTAACTCAACACTAACATCATTCTCACCTTTGCAGTCCCCACCTCCTGTTTCTCACCCTCCTACCATCTAGATTGTAAGTTCCCACGGGAACAGGGACCTCAATTCCCCCTGTATTTGTTTGTTAAACTCTGTCTGGTGTCTTTTATATTGTATTGTACTGCACTTTTATCTTTGTACCCATGGACAGCGCTGCGGAATCTGTTGGTGCTTTATAAATAAAGAATAATAATAATAATAATAGGGAGGATGCAATGTTGGCCATTTGATGGTAATATTTAATTTTCTTTAGTATAACATCATAGTGTGGAATCGAAGACTTCCAGTATCTGGCAATAACTGTTCTTACGGTTGTACATATGATGCCAACTAGTTTTAAAGAATGTTTTGAGAGACCTCCAATGGGGAAGTGTAGGAGGGCTTGCTCCATATTGAGCGTAACCTGCTTTTCAAATATTTAGCTAATTAGTTCGGAAGTGGCAACCCAGATGCTCGTAATTTGCAGACACTCCCACCACATGTGGAGGTACATGCCTTCTTCTTGGTAGCCGCTATAACATTGAGGTTACATTGTGCTCTTTGGATCTAAATGCTAGTGTTTGAATCTGCTTGGGTAGTTATACCATCTATAAACAACCTTTATATAGTTTTCTTTCAAATTCACGCTAATGGAGCAAGCCAATCCTTTTTGTATTATATCTGCCCATCCTTTAATATCTTTAGAGAGGTTAGCTTCTCCTTCCCATTTTTTTATGAAGTTTAACTTCTCTGGTTGTGGGTCTGTATTCAGTAGTTTGTATAGAATAGAAATTGCTCTTTTAACTCTAATTGAAGAGCTGCATAACTTTTCAAATAGTGTAGGATTATGTGGGTCTTTGGAATTCCGAACTTCATTAGTTCTGAATTTTAACTGGAAGTAGTGAAACCAGTAGTGTGGTGTGGTAGGCATTAGATCATTATATTGTTTGTATGTGAGAACATCAGAACCCCGAATTGCATCAGCTATATACATTTTTGTTAGCTAATATATTGCTGACCGTGTTTCTGCTGCTATTTGGGAAAGTAACTAGAGGTTTCAGTAGTGAGTTTCTAGGGATCAAGTTATGTTTTGTTGGAGACTGTCCCATAAACCCATGGTATGTGCTAGTGAGATATATTTTGACCAAGCTTCTGGTCTGTCTTTTTTAGGTGTCCAGAACATTTGGTAAATTGGGTTGAGATCTATCATATCGCTTTCTAGTTGGACCCATGCTAGTTCACTTTTAGTATAGTGTAACTGGACAGTTTGTGCTAGTCTAGCTGCATTAAAATAAACCTGTGGATCTGGTACACCCAATCCTCCTTGTTTCTGTAACTCCTTGATGTCTTTTAGGGGAACATTGATAGGAAGTGATCTAGACAGGTATAATATTTTTGGTAGTATTACCATTTTGCTAACAACCATCTTGCCATAAAATGATATCTTGTATGTGGCCCAGGTTTTAATTTCTTTTTTAAGATATTTATAAATGGGGGAATAGTTAAACTTATATAGATCTCTTAATTTATATGTTATTGAAACACCAAGGTATTTGATCGCCTGAGTTGCCCATTTAAAGTTAAAATTTATTTCTAATAGCTTTTTTGTATGGTTAGGTAGATGGACCTCAATTGCCTCGCATTTATCATTGTTTACCTTATAACCAGACAGGGTTCAAAATTTTAGAAGTATATCATAAAGTATTGGCAGTGACAACATTGGTTTACTAACTGTTAGTATAACGTCATCTGCGAATAGGGACGGTTTATGTTCTGTGTTACCTATTTGTATGCCAGAAATATCTTTATGATTTCTAATGCTAGCGGCCAAAAGGTTTGATGCATATTGCAAATAGCAAGGACGACAGAGGACACTCTTGCCTAGTTCCGTTGTGTATACTAATTCTTTTGGATTGGTAGCCTGCTATTCTAAGGTATGCAGAGGGGTTTGTATATATGGCTTGTATGGCTTTTGTAAATGCCCCCGAAATTCCAAATTGGGATAAGGTTTCAAACATGTAATCCCAATGAATTCTATCGAATTCCTTCTCTGCATCCAATGATAGAAACAGCGAAGGCACTCTTTCATTCGTTGCATAGTCCAATAAATCAATGACCCTACGAATATTATCTGGAGCTTCTCTCCCTATTATAAATCCCACTTGGTCATTTGAAATTAGTTTTGCTATATGTAGGTTTAACCTGTTGGCTAGAATTTTAGTGAGAAGCTTAAGGTCCAGATTAATAAGTGAAATTGGCCTATAGTTATTACAATGAAATGTGTCCCTGCCTGGTTAGGGACAACGCATATTCGAGCTGCCAATAAATCTGTTGGGATTTCCCCCCTTCCATTATGTAGTTGAATGATTCTACTAGATAGGGGATAATCTCTAGGGAGAACCTTTTATAAAAGCTCCCCGAAAATCCATCGGGTCCTGGAGCCTTGTTGCTTTTAAGTTGTTTTATTGCTATGGCTATTTCTTGGGCTGTAATTGGGGAATTCATTTGGTCTAGAGCAGCTTTTTTTTAGCTTGGGGAGATTACAGTTGCTTAGAAAAGTTTTTATTCCGTTCATTCTGGAATCTTTCTGATTCTGTTGTAGCTTATATAAAGATTGGTAGAAGTCAGCAAAGGAATTGGCTATATGTGAGGGGTTGTTAGTAATCTTACCTGAAGGTAGCTGAATTTGAGGGATAGATGTTTAACTAGTGATGGTTCTAATTTTCCTGGCTAGCATTCGATCGGGCTTGTTTGCATAAATAAAATATTGTGTATCTATAATCCTTAAGGAGGCTAAAGCTTCTTCATCTAATAGTTTATCTAGTTAATTTTTCTTAGTTTTTATTGTGTTAGCTAACTTTGTGCTTCTGTTTATGATATGTAATCTATTAAGATCTTCAATCTCTAGCATTTTTTCTTTGATTAGATTTTTATTAAGTTTAGCTATAGAAGCTTTTTCCTGGATTAGTATTCCTCTAAGGAATGCTTTAAATGCGCCCCATATAAATAAGGGGTTGGGCGTTGAGTTTTTGTTATCTGACCAGAAGTGTCTGATTTGTTGTGTAAGCTTCTGGCATTTCGTTTCTTAATAGGGATGGATCTAGAGAACAAGATCTTTCAGTGATATTTCCACAATAGAATGGTCTGACCAGCTAGTTTGTGCTATATTGGCATGTGTCATCAGTGGGCATAGGATTTGACTAGCAAATATATAATTGATCCTGGAGAATGAATTATGGGCTGCAGAATAGTATTTGTAGTTTTTCACGCCTACATTATGAATTCTCCAAACATCTAATAGATTATGGTCCAGTATGAGCTCACTTAATATCTTTTTGGGGGGGTGCCTGTTGGTGGAAAACGATCTATTTTATCATCAAGTGTTAATTTAAAATCACCACCTAGGAAGTTAGTAATTTACTTATATTGGCTATGAATTGTCTGTGATTTTCATTAGGAGCATACATATTCCCTAATACTATAGTGTTGCCATGAATTTTGCCTTTTAAAATTATAAATCTTCCCTCTGGATCCCTAATTACTTCCTCGTCTTGGAAATTGAGGGACGCATGTAATATAATAGAGACCCCTCTTTTTTTCTTTTGGCCAAATGAGTGGTAATGGTTTGGGTAAGCTGAATCCCAATATTTTGGGTTATGTGTGGAGGTAAAGTGAGTCTCTTGCAGCATAATAATATGTGCTGATCTTGGACTGAATGCTGGATGATGGGGAGTTCCTCAGTTATCTCCCCGACCTTGTCTTCAAGAGCAGAGGTTCTCTAACCAATTTCCTTGATATCACTTCTTATATCTTTAATCACAGATTTCAGTTCTATTTGAAATTCTTCTTTGATCTGCTGAACTAGTGTGCTAGTGGAGGACTGCGTCTGTTCATCTGTGTCAGTATCCAACATGCTATGTTGAATATTATCTGATGAAAACAGATCTTGTCTAGTATAGGTTGATATTGAAACCCTTACAGGATCTCCACAGTCAGGTGACTAAATAGTTATATGGAACAACCACATGTCATTACTGATTTAACACCATGGGAACAACTAACTAAGACCTATGAGGATACAGACATACTTGTTGTTAGGAAGTCTGTACCTCAATCATGAGTCTACTTATGAGAATTATGTAGGAGAAATAGATGTTCAGCCTGTAGAATCATGCTTGTTTCTCAGGCCCTATGATTTGCCACTGTGGAACTGAGACAGGAGTCATAACACAATCCAAAATGTGAAGCTGAAGGGTTGAATATCCAGAGTAGGAAAATATTTAGAGCATGTTACTAAAATGGCCTGAGTAAGGATGCTAGGGAGACCAACATGTGTTTATTGCTCCCTGTGTATCCTACCCTATGGATTCTTAGTGTGAGCTAGGGTCCAATATCAGAGGTTTTAAACAATGGTGACAGTTCACCCAGAGGTTTATTGCTTTTACTGTGGAGCAGTCCCAAGATGGCGTGTCTAGCCCAGAATCTCCCACTCTCCACTACCGTTTTAAGTGAAAGAATTCTCCCAATATAACTTGTGTGTCTATTTATAACAGTCTTATAGTGGATGGAGGTCTAGGCCTCTCTCTATCAGCTATTATCTGTCAGCGGTTAGTGACAAAAAAAATGTGTATCTCACCCGGTGTTTGTAGATATGCTGCTGTTCCGGAAAGCCCTCAAGTTTAAGTGGCTGGGCTGGGTAGTACCGGAATCCTGAGCGATGTTGAACTTATGCTCCACCAACAATTATTAACAGGTGGGTGATGCGGTATGACGTCCGGGATTATCTGTTGTTCTTTGCAGGCCTTGGGACCAAAATGGTGTCTGATTATGCCACTACTCTCCTCTCCTTCTCTGCCTGCCTCTACATCTGTAGCTGTCATTGGAAGCCCCAAGGTAGACTGCAATAGTTTTAGGTGACGTTCAATGTCCAATCGATGGAGCGGAGCTGAGCAGAACAGGAGTATTGGCTGTTCCCACACTAAAGGCCTCAGGATCTTTTGTAGATGGCGTCGATCCAGTTCCAATCTCCTCTCTTGTCCTTGTTCTCAGCTTCTCTCTAGGATGACCCTTGTTACTCCTGAGTGGAGCCCTGACCCTCCGGTGTAAAGGCCTTTAGCTGAGGCGGGTTTGAGCGGATGGCTGCTGTAGGCGGTTGTAATTCAACTGTAATTCAACTAAACTGTTCCTGATGGTCAAGTACAGATCCTGAATTTAGACAGGAGGCTTGTACGACTTCACTGCAAGTTAGCCTCTGCCACTTGAAGGTTTTTAGCAAAAACTCCTGCTGAATCTGATGATTTTGGCTAATTTAAGCCCGGAGCTCTGCACACAGGCGACTACTCAGACCGGCGGATATCTCTGCCCCCGTGACTTTTGTTTTTAACAAGAATTTAGAATATTCTATCATATCACAAGATATTGATCAAGAAGGGTGGTTTGTTATTCTAGAAATAGAGTCCCGAGGCTTGCATTTCACTCTTTGTAATATTTATGCTCTAAATGAATTTCAACCTGTCTTCTGGGGAAGATTATATGCTAAACTCATTAATCTTGTCAATTCTAAACTGATATTAGCTGGAGACTTTAACTGTGTGTTTAACTGTGTATAATAAAGAATCCAAATTTTTAGCTAACTTTACTAAAAGCTTAAAATTAAAAGATGTTTGGAGATTACAAAACCCAGATGAAAGATCTTTTACTTGCGAATCAAAAATGTATAAATCTTTCTCCAGAAAAGATATGTTCCTAGTTAACTAATCCTTTCTGGGCACAGATATCAGCACTGACATCAAAAATATATTAATTTCAGACCATGCAGTTATTCTACTATCTGTTATAACCACCCCCTTCAAAAATACATAAAACAAAAATCAATAAAACATTTTCCCCACGTTTCTTTTTTCTAATATTAAATTTAGAAATTAGTTTTCCCATATCTTGAGAGATTTATTTTTTTTTAATAAGGAATATATTTCCAAACCTGAGATCTTTTGGGAAATGGCAAAAGCCTATATAAGGGGTGAAGTTAAGGCGTATATGATAAAAAGAAAGAAAATACTAGAGCAAAGAGAAATCCAATTAGCATATCACAAATCCAGATAAAAAACACTGGTTAACATATATAAAGGCAAAAGAGGAAAGCGAAATATTTCTAAATCAACAACTAATCCAAACCAGCCTGAAAAACAAAGCAGTATTCAATACACATGGCCCAAAATCGGCTAAATTCTTAGCCAATCTCGCTAAATCTAGGAAAAAGAATAATTTAATTGGCTCAATAAAAGTGGAAGGTAAAAGATTTACGTCCCCAACAGATATTATGACAAAGTTCCATGCATTTTTTCAAAAGGTTTACTCATCAGATTCAATTAATATTAAGTGTAGAGAAGCCTTCTGGGAGAAAATTATCCTTCCAAAAAATTCAACAGAACAGCTCTCCTCGATAAACAAAGAAATATTAATTGAGGAAATCGCACAGGCAATATGTAGATCAGCCAATGGTAAGGCTCCTGGCCCGGACCAGACTCCTGCCGAGTTTTATAAAATTTTAGAAGATAAATTTCCTACAGTTTTAGCTAATCTTTAAATAAATACTTCTTCTCTGAGAGTAAACCATCTAATTACTTTACTGCATCAAATGTTGTATTGATATTAAAAAAGGATAAAGATCCAGATTCAATGAATTCTTACTGTCCCATATCTCTCCTTAATACTGATTATAAAATCTTAGCAAACATCATCGCAAACAGACTTAAAACAATGTTAGGAGATATAATACACAATGATCAGTCTAGGTTTATGCAAGGGAGAACGTCTACGAAAAATATTAGAACGGCCATGCTATTAATAGAACATTTTCATATGCAGTCATAACATAAAGTTAAACAACAAAAAGATTTTGCCCTACTTACTATAGATGCTAAAAAGGCGTTTGATTCCATTTTATGGAATCATTTATTTAACACCTTAAATAAATTTGGATTTTCAGATTATTTTCTTAAATGTATTAAAATAATTTACCCTGACCCAATATCCTTATTAATATATTAATATAATATAAATGGTATTTAACCCCTAGTATAACTTTACAAAAAGGAACAGGGCAGGGATGCCCCCTTTCTCCCTTGCTATTTAATATAGCACTTGAACCATTGGCAGTGATCTGTAGAAAAAAATGGAAGGGGTCTTAATTGGCAAAAAACTATTTACGTTATCCCTATATGCAGATAACATTCTTTTCTATATGACTGACACTAAGAAAAATATTCCATGTCTTCTAAATATAATATCTAACTATAAGATATTTAAGCTTTTAACTCTCACTGCTCCAATTTCCTTTGGGGTAAAAAGAAAGCTCGCATTTCCATATCCAAACTCTCCCACTCAAAGGAAAATGGAGGATTCACATTTCCAATATTTTATAATCTGTCATGTTTAGCCAAAATGGCTTTGGATTGGCTTTCTGATGTTAACTATACAACACATGGTATTGATGAAAAGGCTTTGATTTCCCCACTTTCTCTTAAGGCATTGCTACATAAAAACAACATTCAATACTCCAAAGAAAGAATTCTCAAGTATACCATTTTAAATATAATTCTGGCCCGGAATAATATATGTGAAATATTGCAACATATCAACACCTTCCAATTAGAGGTAATCCAGATTTTTGTATCTGAATCTTTTTTATTATATCTTTAAAATCTGGGCTCAAAAAGGACTAAAAAAATATAATTCAGCTATTTGATCCTCAGACAAAAATTATTAAAACGTATGCTAACCTCATTTCAGAATTTGGTCTAAACATGAAATTTTTTTTGCTTATCTGCAAATTCGCCATTTTATTTTTACTCAAAAATATACACAACACACTTGGGATATGGGGGAACTGGAATCTATAATTAGCTGTTACTGTTCAGAAACATATTCTATTTCTATGATCTATAGAACATTAGTAACACACAGCACCAAATCAAAACGAAATAGCTTATTTCTTAAGTCGTCCAATGATATACCAGACTTAGATCTTGAAAACTTTAATAAAATCTTTGTACAGGCTGCGAAATACACCTCTGCTATTTATATGAGAGAATTGCATGCAAGGTTGATTAATAGATCTTATATTACTCCTCATAGGTGGCTAAGTGGAGCCTGTTTGAAACAAAGAAAAATTCTAGATGTCATGCCTCTAATTCGGTCGGATCTAATACATGGCTTTTGGCTATGTCCAAAAATACAGACCTTTTGGCTTCAAATTGCATATTGGTTAAATAAGTTTCTGAATACAAAAATTAAATTTGTTAGCCGACACATATTTTTTCTAGTTAACCAAAAGATGTATCAGAACAAATATTTAATAAACACCGCTATTCTTGTATCAAGACAGATGATATTAAGTACATGGAAGAGTAAGGAACCACCTGGTCTTAAAGCCTTTATTAAAAATATGACATATCAAATGGTTATTGATCAATATGATCCCATGATACATACAGAAGTAAAATATGCGCCACTATGCCTACCTCTCAAAATGGGACAAGATTATTATGTCTCTCCCACCTGAGACTCAAATACAAATACTTTATCCATTTCATGCTTCCCCCTCATTCCTTCAAAGGATTCAGTTAAACTGTTATACACTATTATGGCGACAATCTTTTTTTTTTATGTTTTAATTTTTTTTTCTCCCCTCCTTTTTAGATAGATTCTAATTAAGACATATCAGCTCATAACACCCTTTGTTGATACATATTTTTTAATTATGTGTTCTATAATGACACTGGATGAATAATAACAATTTGCCAGGGACCAAGTTTGTGGACTATGATGTACTATTTGATGTACTATTTATGTGAATCTATCTTTTGTTCTATTTTAGTTAATTCTGTAAAACAACAGTGTGTTTCATAGCAGAAGATGGGAATTCTCTGAAGTACAGAAGAAATATATAAAGTTGCATATTATTAAAGATTATTTTTTTTTTATATATATTTGATAAATATGTCTCTGTATAATATTGTTTAATCTGCCTAATTATCCTGCATGGTGTTGTAATGAATGAGGATTTAAAATCTTTCCACTGTTGATCATAAATATTAAAAAAAAGAAAAGAAGAAATCAAATGTTACTGAGGTGATGCTGGGAATGCAACTTCACTGCAAGACACTAGAGGTCACTATTGTCCTTAACTGTTTCTTGTGTCATCACAAACATTAATGTACCACACTTTATTTGTGCACTGTCATTAGCAGTTACTATCATTTAAAGTCTGTCAGGTTAATAGAAAATACTAGTTGTTCATTCCTGAAGTAAATAAGTTGGTCTACATTCTAAAAATGTGTTACATTGGGTCAATGTGAATACTAAGAAGGAAAATACAAGCCCACCCCTCCTTACACAAAAAAAGGCCAGTTGTTATCAAATATCTTTATGTGATTTACATGTAATTTATAATGTAAAACAAAATCTTATGTTTCTGGTCATGGAACAAAACAACATAATGTATTACTGCCATCACTGGTGATAGGGACACCTTGGGCACAATTATCTAAAATTTGCCAAATGGGATGCATACTTGCAGGGTATTCTCTAAGACAGGGGTCTCAAACTCAAATTACCTTGGGGCCACTGTTCAAATTTTCTTCTCCCATGGGGGCTGCTTCCAAAACTTCAAACAAAATTAAACTATATATAAAATGCTCTGTTAAACAGATACCATCAGTGATGGCTTTGTGTCATATGTGTAATCATTACATACACACCCACACCTACATACACAGATCTCCCCACACACACAGACCCACACCCACCCACACAAACATACATACACACACACACAGACAGACCCACCGCACGCACACACACACACAGACCCACTACACGTGTGCACACACACACACAGACCCACCACACACACACAGACCCACAACACGCGCACACACACACAGACGCGCGCGCACAGACCCACCCACACACAAGTTATGGCATGGCAGTCTTTTCAACAAAGCAAGCTATACAGCCCCCCTCTTAAAGACACAAAATTAAAAACTCACTATAAGGCAACTGTACTTGGCACA
>CAJPDP010644847.1:0-10212 GCA_905336975.1 Bombina variegata variegata
CCTTAACCTTTAATCTGCTGGATTGATTACTGTTGCTGAACCTGCCTGTCTGACTACTCTACCTGCCTTAACCCTTAATCTGCTGGACTGCTTTGCTGTTGCCAAACCCTGCCTGCCTGACCATTCTAGTGGGTTATCCTTGGACTGCTTTACTATTGCCAAACCCTGCCTGTCTGACCATTCTAGTGGTGTGCCCTAGGACTACTCTGCTGTTGCCGCTGGGGACTGTAGTGAGTGTCGTCTTCCTCATCTCACTAACTTTCTCTGCTCTCGGATATTCCCTATCATTCCGGCTCAATGCCGGGATAACCAGACTAATGGCCAAGTTTGGTCTGATAGAGGAGTATCCCACAAGCGTTACAGTGTGCCTAGAGGGATATGGCTGCACCTCACTGACGAGGCCCACAATAGGCTGAAAACCTACGTCTGGGGTTTTGCTGTTTCTCTCGTTCAGAGAGGGATTGCCTGGTATTTCAGAGCTTGACTGTACTGTTAAGTCAGGATCAGACTGATATGCTTCAGGAAAGTTCTTCTCTGTGAAAGGCACATGTTGAGCAAAAAGAGGCTGCTTCTTGGGTGGCAACTAGCTATAGAACAAGCTATTATGCTATTGTTCGTTCCTAGGTTGAGCACTTCTCTCTTTTTATTTATAAATATATAAGCCCCTAAACAAAGGACACAGGATAGCCGCAGTAACCGAGTTTGTTTGGGTACGTAGGGTTTTCATTTCGATTTGTTAGTTGTTCATTAGTTTGTATTAAGTAGTATGGTCTCATCGTTCCATAACTAGTAAGTTTTCTTGCTGATATGAGGTACATTGTTTATTTAATAGTGCTTCACATATCCTTCATGCGGATTGTTTGGGTACAGCGTAAATCACATGTTCATTGACCCGAGGGTGATATATCCTGAATACCTAGGCTCATTATATCCTTTATAATAATACACGCACATACATGTTTTTTCTATACACCCACCAGGACGAAGGTTAACTACTGGCCTGTATTACACTACCAATGAGGGGAGTGACTCACACAGATTGGTAGCTTCTCACTATTTAAGTGGATTTCTATGACTGTTTGATATGCCTGATGAAACGGCGTTAGCGCCGAGAAACGCGTTGCAATTTTATTTGTTTTTAAGCTTATTTTTATGGTTCATTGTTTATGATTTTATCTGTCGATTGAGATGTGCAATAAATGACTTTTAACTTCAACCATTTAAACTTGAATGCTTTATGAACCTTTTGCTACCTTGTGGAAGTGAGTAACATCACCACTTGTATCCTGTTATCCTGTGTGAGAGCCAGAGTACAATCAGCTGGTTAGCTGCTTAATAACCAGCCTGTACCTACCAGCACACTAGGGTACTCTTCATGAATGTGAGTACCCTGTATTTGAAGCATCATATTGATATCTATCCTTTATTGATACACAGATATGGCGCCTCTCTTGCTGTTTGAATACTTTTATCTCCTAGCGGCAGGTGGTTATGGCCCAATTTTTGAGTGCAGGATCTGTAGGGGTGTTAGTACGGCTAATGGGTGGGGTGATGTCCCCAGGTCACACCCTGGGGGTGCCCCCCCCACGGATCTGCTTACTGACGGTCCCCTAGGGTGTCTATGACAATTGATGTGAGCGCAATCTCGCTAGGATAAACCTATACCTAGAACCAACCCTAACCTCTAGCTGCATGGGGTTTTGCTAGGGCCTCAGATGCCGCCAGATGTTGTGAATTGACTTAGAGAGTCTTAGTTCATTTTTATATTTTTGAATAAATAAATGTGACCTTGACATGGTCTTTTATCCAGCTCCATGTCTGTCTTTATTGTGGTCAATATTCAGTTCTGGTTATTTGTTTAAGGTTGGAATGTCACAAAATGGAGCTTAGCCCTTATGTATCTATTACCTTCTACTATCTGGTCATGTTAAATGCTACGATGGCTGTTGAGTTGTGGCATGACTGTTTTTGTGACAGGGCGGTGGTGATTTGTACTGATCGCATGAGTGTGGTCCAGCTGTCAACCATTTTTCCCCCTCCTCCCCTGTAGTTGTACGATACCTCAGACATCTGGTTCTACATTTTTTGGAGTTTAATATTGGTTTCAAGGCACAGCCTATTCCTGGCACTAAGAAAGTTTTGGCAGATACCTTATCTCATTTTCAATGGGACCGCTTTAGACAGTTTACTCCCGAATCAAGCACTGATAGTATTCCTTGCTCATGTTTTTTTCTGGCAGTTTGCAGCCTCTCTTGCCCCTGATTCAGGCTTCTTTGGCCCCTTTTATGTGGCGGTCATATGTGCGTCATTGGAGTGAATGGTAACAGTTTTGTGTCAGTGAAGGTTTCACCTGACAACTGTATGCAGATAACTTTGTTCAGGTAGCTTGCTTCGCTGAGAGAGAGGGGTGTTAAAAGGGGAACCATGCAGAGTTGCTTATCTGCTCTGGCCTTCTTTGGTAAGCTTTATAGATGGCCAGATCATTATAATTTGTTTGTTTCCCGGCAAGTGTTGAAAGGTTGGTCAAGCATGGCTAGAGAGAATGCTGATACTAGGGAGCCTATAACGGTTCATGTTTTGATGTGTTTAGTGGAAGCATTGGGGTCTGCGTGTAAATTAGTTTAGGAGGTGCAATTGTACTGGTTTCTATGGAGCGCTTCGCCTAAGGGATCTGGTCGTGTCAGCGAAAGGTGTATCTGGTGAGGGTTTGCAAGTGGAACATCTTAGGATAGCTGATGGTAATGTTCTTTTCTTCAATCCTCGTTCTAAGATGGACCAGGAATCTTGCGGGACCTGGTTAACTTTGCAAGCTGCAGAAGTTAGGGATATTTGTCCTGTTAGGGTTTTGTGTACTTACCTTTGTATGCATGGGTCCTCCTCAGGCAAATTTTTGGTACATCAGTGTGGCACTGCTTTGTCTAGGTATCAGTTTCATAGGGTGTTTAGCTGGGCAAGGAAGGCAGGTTTACATCCAGGGAAGAATGACTCTCAATCAATTAAAGTAGGGGCAGCTACGTGCAGGGTTTAATTGGGATGGTCAGCTGAAAGAATTAGGGCACTGGGTCAGTGGCAGTCCCACAGTTATAAGTTGTATGTCATCCCATTGGACCCTGAGTGAGGGGTGTCTGCTGGTGTTGTGCGGTGTACTGCGTTCACCCTTAGTGGGGTTATTTCTGTTATGTTGTTCTTTATTAATAGTGTTCTGTTTTATAGGAGCAAGTTGTGGTCCCACCCGCGTTTGGATTGTGGTCCATTCATACATTCATTTGGCATCTTTGAGATCTTTATGATTTCTGATGGTGGACACTTGGGCTTCATCCGTCTGAAGCATCTGTGCGCTGGTTGGGTCACAGGGGTCTTTGCTGGGCCGATCTCCCCTCATTGGTTCAGGAAGCCCACAGGCATTGGGGAAAACCACATTTTATTGTTATCCATTTGGGGGGCAACAATCTGGAATCAGTATCAGTTTTAGATTTGATTAAGATTATTGTAGCTGACCTGAAGTGGTTGTGTGCTTGGTTGTTTGGCGTGGTCATTGGATGGTATAATATTGTTCCTAGATTGCGGTTGAGACATATGTTTTGTCACAGGGCTGCATTTGGGGTCCGCAAGAAAGTTCGGCATGGCAACTTTAATGGCGGGAACCACAGTTTTTATCTTCCTGATGGCATTTATTTATTAGACCCTAGGATGGAGTTTTTTGTTTTTAATATTCAACAACCTTTGTTAGGGACAGTTTGAGTTTCTGTTTGGTGGTGGTAGGAGCCCTCCTTAATTATATTGGGGTGGTCTCTTGGCTGGTGGTCTGGTCTCAGGCTCTTGACAATTCAAGTGATGGCCATGGGGAGGAGTGACGTCCCCTGGACCGGGCCTGGGAATGCTCCTCCTAGAGTGGGTTGGCCAAAGATCTCAGATAAACAACATTGTTCCCTGTTAGACATTGTAGTCAGGCTCTGCCATGTGAATAGCCTGGGTCAAGACCATCTTAGCATGGATTATAGTACTAGGGCCCTGCTTTCCGCCAGGTTCTTTACCTTTAAGGTAGAGTTTATAGTTGTTGCTATTTTTTGTACAATAAATATGACCTTGTGGTCTTAACCCAACTCTCTGTGTCTGTGTGTTTATTCTTAGAAGGTTTAATTAATTAAGGTTTCAACCAAGAAAGAAATAGTGCCTTCAATCCCTTTTGGCAATGTAAGGCCTTAACCTGAAATTAATCTAAGGGGTGAGGCCCACATGGGAGTGAGATGGCTAGTGTAGCAACAATCTTGCATTAGTCAAACTAAAGGAGGTAAGACCGCAATGGTAATTTTTCACTCCTCCTAGCAGGTCATGTTTCTATGACTCGACCTCCTGAGGCCCTTATGGTTGGAGTTTGCGATAATCACATCCTAGCTAGGAGGGTAAACAACATTGTTACCTGTCAGGCATCAGGCGTTATAGCTGGGCTCAGCCATGTGAACAAAAACAGGGATAACAGCCTGGGTCCAGACCAGCTTAGCATGGATTACAGTTCTAGGGACCAACTTGCGGCCAGGTTCTTTACCTTTAAGGTGAAGTTTATAGTTGTTGCTGTTTTTTGTATCATAAATATGACCTTGCGATCTTAACCCAACTCTCAGTGTTTGTGTCTTTATTCTTAGAAGATTTAATTAAGTAAGGTTTCACCCAACAAATAAATAGGGCCTTCAATCCCTTATGGAAGGTTATTTCAAACATAATCATGTTATAATCACTGTTACCTAAATGTTCTTTTACTTTTATGTTTGATATTAGTTCTGTATTATTTGATAGCACTTATTGCAATATAGCTTTATTTTTAGTTGGCTCCTCTATTAATTGTGACATGAATTTATCTTTTAGCATATTTAAAAATCCATCCCCATAGTAGTATTGCTAGTGCTAGTTTCATTTTATCAATTTATTTCATAATGTTGACAGATGGCCACTCCTCAGCGTTTCTGCAATTTCGGTTTTTCCTTCTTGAAACTTCTTCACCCAATGCCTAACATTGCTAATTCACACTATAGCATCCCCATAACATCTCTTCAGCCGATTATGGATTTCCTTAGGTGCGCAAACCTCTTTTGTCACAAATTCAATGACAGCTCTTTGTTTTAGCCTCAGATCCATGGTTGTATTCACTCAATCTGAAAACCAAACATACAAACAAACAAGCATACATTAGTAGGGTAAGGACACCTCTATAACAACATGAACGTGAACATTTACAGTCACACTAAAACATAAAAAATTACAGATGTAGGGGCGTGTCTCTGGGCAGCACCTTGAATGGTAGCAATATTGGTTGCTGTGCGTGGAATGCTGACAATCTGCCATCTATCGGCAGCCTGTGAAGCCATCTACTTTCTTTCTTAGTACTTTTGCAATCTACAGATTGTGCTGAATCTATAGATACTACATTGAGCTGATCTCAACACCGGTTAACTGATCTGAAACATTGAGAGTTACGGCAACCCTCACAAGGAGAGGAGAGGCTCTCAACATCCCCTCCCCTGCAACTAGTAGACAGGGTAAGAGCAGCTTATATGCTGTACTTTATTGATTATTTGGAAGCTTATAAACATGGCAACTACAACTGAGCAGATCTTAAAAACAATCAAAGAGCTTTTATATGAGCGTCTATCACACTTTGAGAAGGAGGTGAGGGAATCATTACTCTCCTCTACAGATGAGATTTCTAAAGAAGAGCACAATACTGAGACTCCTGATCTTGATCAGAACCAGGGAACAGTTATTTTTACTACAGATCCTCTGCCGGCATTAGCAGATACTGAGATGACCCCAGTCAAGTCTTTGTGGATATAGAAGCGAAAGTAGAGAAATACTTACTGAAGATTGATTGTAGAGACTTCCAGTGCCCTGCAGCAGTTTGCATGGAGTATCTCCAATATCTAATGGCAGAAGCTGCACATTTGTGTATGGCAGAGAGAAGCACACTCTGGTGGAGTGATGTGAGCTTTGAGGAAAGAGAGATAAATGATAACTCAGTTCTTCCTCACCCGACTCTGAGATTCCAGAAGCTAACTCTTTGGCTGAGGAGCTGTACGGTGAACAATTGTCTAGAGATTTTCTTTTTGCTCCAAAAGACCTTGAAAGTCATAATTTAACCTTTCACCAGAGTTATCAGCTGCACATACTGAGAAGGTCAGAAATCAGGCAAGAGCTTAGGCATGCTTGTTCTTCAGGGAGAAGCATGTGTGGCAGCTATAAACTCCTCAGGATATATGTACCAGTTTTCCATTTAACCCTATCAGCTTTACTGGAACAATTTAAACTAAAGATCACACTATGCATGTTAAATAAGGGATGTCTCATACAATTTCGGACATGTACTGGAGTGGCTTAAGTGAAGTAATTCTCCTTGACTGTGGTTCCTCTGGCAGAGGGGCATGTGATAGTTTTGTTTATGTTAGTCATTCTTTCAAGATACCATGAACTGAAGAAATCTCTTAACTAACATGTCCTTATGCGAAAGTTATATACAACCCTGGTCGCAGTTATTTTGATTTTTGAGTGCTGTAATGCTGTTTCTGTTTTTATATATATAATGTTATATGTTAACTTTAACCTTTTCTATAGAACACTATACATTCAGTAATTTTACCCATGTTTGAGTGCATATGTATAACCAATGCCTGTTTTTAGTAAGTTCCAAGTATTTTACTTCCATGATTGATCACTTTTGAGCAAATATTGCCTGACAGAGCATTTTGAGACATGATCTTTGTGACACAAAACCCATTAAGAAGTTTACAAGATATAAGCATTATAGCTTAGATCAGACACTACTCTCCCCATCTGTATTCAATAACGGTTGTCTGGCCATTATCTGATGGTACAATTGTTCTGTCTTTGTTGCATTACATACGTATTTTATCTAAATGCCCCAGCAAATATTCTCTCCATTCTCTGTATTAACATTCACATCATCATGAGTTTTCACATATTGCCAGACTAAACCTATATTGAGTGAGTTTTAAACAATTGAATATATTTTTACTTTAGCTGACTTAATAATAATTACTTTCTATATTGTTATTCATCCCCTAGATCTTAAAGTAATTTTAACACAGCGTCTCATGAAGATAGCACACTAGAAAGCAAGTAGAAATGATCTGAGCATCTTTTAAGTTTATTTGTTTACTTTGCACTACTGCTCATCCCAATATCATAGTAACTTTAATAGGCTGTTAACTTCTGAAAGATAACGACTGGTTTTGTTCTCATTTGTTTATATGCACACTTTATTTCTTACACTTGTCAGGGTTTTATGGCCCACCTCTTGTATAATTCAGCTCCATAATACTTGTAGTCACAGTTTTCTTACCGCTAATTGCAACACCGCAGCTGGTTAACACTTAATAATTTTTTTCTAGTGCGTTACTTGTGATGCATTATATTTAAAGCTCTATATATTGTTGTTGGGTTAGCCCATAATTAGCTCCCTATTATGTAGTTTGTTCTGCTTCTTGTATTTACTGTATGGGAGGCTGGATGTAGGGGGTTTGCATTGCTAATATATCCTTTCTCTAGAGTAATTATGCTCCCATAATACTGTGCTTTATGTCACTTTATATATGTAGTTAAAACATAACATTTTGGGTCCAAAAGTGGCCCCTTATATCCTGTACCCCTAGAATAAAACTCCTTCATTAAAATGTTTAAATGTTGTATTGAGCGGTCCAAGATTGGCTTCTATCAGTGGAGAATATCTTCTCTCTCATTATTATTTACAAAAACTTGTTTATTTTTTTGGGTTTTTTTTCTGAAGGATAATGGTCAATAATCACAGGCTGAACAGGTTTCCTGAACAGGTTGTGACAGTGTACTTATTTTTTGTCATATACATGTTAAAATATAGAATGATAGAATAATTTTGGCCACGTACTGGCCAGGGGTGTAACTAAACCTCATGGGGGCCCCAGACAAAAGCTGTAAGAGGGCCCCCCATCTTTCTAAAGCACTAAAAACTCCTAATAGTACAATTCTTCAGCAAACCTGAATAATAACAGACAGCCATATTCCACAGAATTGGAGATGCTTCTTTGTGACTGTGAGTCATCCTAGTTGGTAAGTCCATGCCAGAGAATATGCACCCTTTCTGTCCAAATAAGGTTACAGTTTTTATTATGTATAGAAATACAGTAGTAGCCACCATATTTGTAAAGACAAATTCATTCCCTTTCCTTAAAATGTGAGACTGCTTTACGGGGGGAGGGGGTCACCCCTGTTTTGTACTTCTGAGAGCCCTACTTGCTCGGTTACACCTAAACACTAGAATACAATCATAATTATAAAAGCTTATTTTAAATATACAATATGAATAGTGCTTTATAGAAAAAATGATTCTCAAGTTTAAATCCAAAATTCATTTTTCAATGGAGATATTGGTAGGGGGTTTCCATGATCATAAATAAACTTTTTTACGTTATCAGGGCTCAGAAGACAAAAATAAAAAACCCCATTAGGTCAAACATATGTTTCATAACAAGAACTCAATACACGTGTAAAGCAGATGATTTAGTAAGTGAGAAAAAAAAACGCTGATAGCAAAATCAAGTTATTTTCTTGTCTCTCTTTGTCAAATGCAATTTAGCAGATATATTTTTCTGTCATTATTCACAAAAGACTGAGAGATTTTGTTTTGGGGGCATATTGAAAAATGAGTTCCATTTAGCAACCTATTACAGTTGTGGGAAAATAGGCTCAAATGTTGTATCATTATTGTGCTTCTTAATGGTTTGTAGGATGTTTATTGACTCAAAAGAAGGAAAATCTAATTTATTGAAAGCCTCTTGTGAAATTGTTGTAAGCTAGGATACTGCTGTATGTATGTGTTCTGTAGCAATAGGAGAGGATGCACATTTAGTCCTATCAGAGGCCACTTTATATAATGTTTTTTAAAGGGACATACTAGTCAGTTGTATGCTGGGGTTCTATAGCTCCAACAAAATGCTGTGTCATTGGGGTCCATTTATTAAGCAGCGGATGCTGCATCAGATCCCCATTGTTCCTGAAACGGAAGTTAAGAAGCAACAGTCGTAAGACAGCTGCTTCTTAACTTCTCCGTCACCTTTTAGTTGGCGGACTGAAATTATCCCAATCCTATCGGGATGATTGACAGCCCCTGCTAGCGGCCGATTTGCCGCCAGTGAGCAGGGGGCAGCATTGCACAAGCATTTTACCAGAAATGCTTGTGCAATGTTAAATGCAGACAACGTATGCTGTCTGCATTTAGCAAAGTCGAGCGGACATGATTGGTACAGGATTGTTAAATCTATCCCATAAGGGTTGAATTATCAAGTTCTGGTGAACTGCTTGTGCAATGTTAAATGCAGACAGCGTATGAACTCGGACAGACATTGATAAATCGGTCCATAGTCTCAAAAAAAGGCTGTTTAAGCCAAACTGAGAATAAAAAGCAGCCCTGGAAATATTTGAAGACCGGCCCTATTCTGCGTTCTGTCTGTAGAATACATATGCCCCATTTATCTCAGGGGGATTACTGGATATTCCTTCCCCAATATTTTTTCAGAATTAAATTATATTAGTTTGTAATTAAAAAAATGCCAGCCTGTTGTATAATTACAAACCAATGTCATGTATGACTCCCTTTTTAATTATTAGGGGGTGTGGAACTCTGAATGCTGGAACAGATACACTGGAAAACAAAAGTCTTTTGAAATCTTTACTGAATGATAAGTAAAAGAACAGTTGGTAGTTTAAATTGAAGATCACAGAAACAGCAAGTTTGAACATAGGCCCAAGGCAGAACACTGAACTCCTATTCGAGTTTCTGAATACTTTAGTAGGTTGCAGTAACAAAGTCCAGTGTATACTGATACTTGAATTGTGCAGTACATCCAATGGTATAGAGGGTAAGACTGCCGCGGGATAACATGTAACCACAGACACAGTTGGTTTTAGGAAAGCTGTCATTGGTATAGCAGATACAGAATACTCAGCAGTCACAGGGTAACCAGCTGTTGGTGAGACTGTCAGGAACCAGGAGAGCATCTGCAGGTACAAGGTAGGTAAATAGTCTTCATGTTCAAGGTAAGTTACAATAATTCAGCCAAGAGTGATGGGCTGAATAACCTATTGGCTCTAGGGGAGAGTTCCGGTAATAAGGACTTGGCCCCTTTTAAATCTAGGCAGCGCAGCCTAGAAAGCTGCAGCTGAAGGATC
>CAJPDP010645213.1:0-11249 GCA_905336975.1 Bombina variegata variegata
TGTTCTACCTTTCGTCCTTCCGGATCTTCGGTTCTGGTTAAGGATCTACCTTGGTTCTTTGGATCCATGTAGGAGGTCGTCTGAATTTCCACTTTTACTTCCTTCTCTCCGTCGTAGAGTGTTCTCTGCGGGGCATTATCCTCTTGCAGCCTTATAGTCTTCTCTTTTTCCGAGTTATGCTTGGGGCTTCTCTCTCTGTTCTGTCCTTGACTCTTCGGGGATTGTTTCTGGAGGTTCTTTCGGACCTTTTTTATCTGATTCTTCCTTTCTTTTTAGTTGGGGAGAATGTGGTATGGGAGAGTTTGTTGTTGTTCATCCCATTGATCATGGAGAGGGTTTAACTTGTGTGTGCTTCTAGACAGTGGGACTATTGTCTCCTCAGTGGCCTTTGTGCTCAGTTGAGTCCAGGATTTATGAGTGGTCCCTAACAGGGATCCTTATGGTTCTAATTGATGGGCAGTTACCTTGTCCTCTTCCAATTTTTTGTTCCTTCTGCTTCGATTGAAGTAGTTTTATCGTGAATTTGGGCTTTGGCAGGCTGTGGTGCCCTCAGAATGGGCCGCCTTTTTTTGTTCCCGCCCGTTTGCATTAAGTGACCGCTATAAGTTTGGGTATTGATTTCCCAAAAGTAATGAATGCAGCTGTGGACTCTCCCCGTTTTAAGAAGAAAAACTTAAATTATGCTTTCCAGATAATTTACTTTTCTTCTGTATGGGGAGAGTCCACAGCTCCCCACACGTTTTTTCTCCATTGGCGGCCTTAAATTCTTTTTATTCGTTCTTTTGGCACCTTTTTCACCTGATATTTCTCCTACTGTTCCTTGTTTTCTTGACAGAATGACTGGGGGATGAGGGAAGTGGGGGAGGTATTTAAGCCTTTGGCCTCCTTTGCCTCCTTCTGGTGGCCAGGTTCTATATTTCCCAAAATAAATTAATGCAGCTGTGGACTCTCCCCGTTCAGAAGAAAAGAAAATTATCTGGTAAGCATAATTTAGTTTTTTCATACGGTGACATTTGCAATAAGCATCCAATAATCTGCTTAGCCATATGGCTCGCCTTCTTCAATGGATCACATGATGTAATGTAGCAGAGCTACGCATGTGCAAGGCCAAATGTTTAAAACCAGACAGCCGTATGACTGTGCATGTGAGATAATACACATGCGCAGTATTGGCCTAAGGGATTCGCTATTATGTAGGTGTAAACGGCTATCCGGACTCACAGTTTACATTTGAAAGTAATAGGGAATAATTTGCATTTCAGGAAATATAATTATATTAAAGTTATATGAAAGTGATGGTAAACTCTCCCCTTTTTAAAATTAGATCCAGAATGTTAGGGATATTTTAGATGGAGTTTAATTTGTCAGTTGTAATTGAAAATGCACTATAACTTGCTTTTGAATTTAGATATGAAATTCAAATACCCCGCTCTTCACCGCCCACTTCCAAAGTAAATTTTTCTGTGGGCTAATGGTTTGAATTGTTTTCCAATCAGCACTCTCCCCATATGGCACTTTTGTTGTTGCTAGGACAATTCAAACCTTTGAAGGGACAATCTACAATATTGTTTTAAAAGATAGATAATCCCTTTATTACCAATTCCCCAGTTTTGCATAACCAACACAGTTATATAAATATACTTTTTACCTCTGTGATTACCTTGTATCTAAGCATCTTCTGATCACATGACTTTATATTTATTATCTATTGACTTGCATTTCGTACTGTGTTGTGCTAAATCTTAAATAACACCTTGGGCGTGATCACAATGTTATCTATATGGCCCACATGTGGCTGCCTATAGTGGCTTAGAAACAGGCAGAAATGTAGAGGTTTAAGTGTTATTAAAGGGATACTAAACCCAAATGTATTTATTTCACGATTCAGATAGAGCATACAATTTTAAGCAACTTCCTAATTTACTTCTATTATCAATTTTTCTTTATTTTCTTGCTATCTTTATTTGAAAAAGAAGGCATCTAAGCTAAGGAGCACACTGGACAGCACTTGTTTATTGGTGGGTGCATGTAGTCACCAATCAGCAAGCACAACCCAGGTTGTGAACCAAAAATGGTCCGGCTTCTAAACTTACATTCTTGCTTTTCAAATAAAGATAGCAAGGGAATAAAGAAAAAATTATTAAAGGAGTAAATTAGAAATGCATGCTTTATCTGAATCATGAAAGAAAAAACTTGGGCCCAGTGTCCATTTAAGTATATTAATATATCAATATTAGTTGTGCAAAGCTGGGGAATCGGTAGTAAAGGCATTATCTATATTTTTAAACAATAACAATTTTAGTGTGGACTGTCCCTTTAACTCACAGAAAAATTGACTTTTGAATGGACGGTGGAGCGTGAGGTATTTGAATTTTATATCTATATTAAAAAGTTATAGCGCATCTTCATTACAACTGATGAACGAAACTCCATCTAAAATATCACTCTCATTCTGGATCTGATATTAAAAAGTGGAGAGTTTAGCATCACTGTAAATATATTTATGATTATAGATATATGGGCATCTAACAGTTAATGTAATAGAGACTTTGTGCATCCTTGTTAGTACGTGCTTTGCTGCCTACTTAGTAAATGGGTGGGACCGCTCTCTACATCACTAGACTTCAGAACAGAAAGGGGTGGAGGATACTCAAAATATATATTTTCAAATTAATAGAATTACAAAATATAAAACAAGTTTAGCGGTTTTCTTGTGTATTCTATGTCATTTCAAACAATACATTCCTGATAGGTATAATTTACTATCACTTTAACTAAAATGTATATTATATTATAAATGCATGGCAAACAGTCTGACCATTGTGGTGTATAAGCTGTGGTAATAATGACTTACTGGTACTTGTTTTAACATCACTGTTTTTTACCTCAACAGGTGTGCCCCAGCAGCAGGTAAAACCTTGTGTCAAAGTGGAGCCTTCCAGTCACTACAATAACTACAAGTATAACAGCAACGGTGTTGTAGAAAGCTACTCTGTATTGGGCAACTGCAGACCATCTGATCCTTACAGCATGAACAGTGTGTACTCTTACCACTCTTTCTATGCACAACCTAACCTGCCTTCCATGAATAGCTTTCATTCAAAGTTTGCTCTTCCTTCATTTGGTTACTATGGTTATTCTAGCAACCACATGGTCCCTTCTCAGTTCATGAATTACGGTGCTACCGACCCGAGAAGTGGTGGATGGATGAGCAATGCCTTCGAAAAGAAGCCCGATTTACAATCATTGGCAGACAGCACGAATCATGGTTACATGAATGACTTATCAGATCAGGGTTATGTTAGATCAAGTGAGATGTCACACCAATACGGCCTACACGATCACAATCAAAAATCTGTCAGCATTCCCCACCGGACTACTCCTGCTCCAATGGACACTACTTCATATTCACAAAACATTTCCTGCTTTAGTAAAGTAATTAAGAAGGAGCCAATTAGTGATATGTCTAAGGATTCATTCCAGCGAGTGCCTAGTGTCCATGCCCAGAGTCCAGGTGTAAATCTATCATTACAAAGCAGTGATCACAGCATCTCTTATAAAGCAAATGGAGCTCTGTCATCTTCTGAAAGGACTAATATGGACAGATCCTGCAATATGTTTATGTACAATGAGAAAGTCAGTTTACCAAGTGGTTTGGAAAAGAGAGATTATTTTGGTCTTCATGCAAATGGAATTGGAATCAAGAACCTTCAAGGACCGGATAAGTGGAATTCATATGGAAATGGTCACGCAGCTCAGTGTGATTCTCCCTCATCAGACAAAGTCTGGAGCTCCTGCAAACTCAGTGAAAGTCCTAAAGTTCTTCCCTCTTCTGCAAGCACACAGGAGAAGAATTGGCATAGCGGGTCAGCCAACCTTAATCATGCTGTAAAGCAGAACACAATGCTCCAGGAAAAACTCTGGAATGCTGTTGGTGCTAATGATAGAAACAGCATGACACCTAGTATTGGGGTGCAGGACAAGACCTGGAATATGTTTACTTCCCCAGCAGTTAAGTCCTTAAAGACAAACAATGGTATTCCTGGTGGTGAACAACATGAAAACATGTGGGACCCTTATAGCATAGATGATAATATGGAGGATACCCCTACAAAGAGCATGAAAGAAGAGGACGAAGAGGAAATCTGGTCTGACAGTGAGCACAACTTCCTGGATGAAAACATCGGAGGAGTGGCAGTAGCCCCAGCCCATGGCTCAATCCTCATAGAATGTGCAAGAAGAGAGCTTCATGCCACCACTCCCCTTAAACAGCCCAATAGGTGCCATCCAACCAGGATTTCCTTGGTTTTTTACCAACACAAGAACTTGAACCAACCCAACCATGGACTGGCCCTATGGGAAGCCAAAATGAAGCTACTGGCAGAGAGGACACGAGCAAGGCAGGAGGAGGCTGCCAGGCTGGGCATCAAAGAGGAAGTCAAGGGCTTTGGGAAAAAGAGAAAATGGGGTGGTGCTACAACTACAGAAACCCCACAAGTCGAGAAGAAAGACTTCATCGCAACTCGACAAGCAGCTACTCTTATAACAAACTCTGCTACCACTGCATCCTCCTATGCCTATACCAAGGTTACAGGACCATACAGTCGCTGGATATGAGATTAAAACAGCTACCAATGTGGCCATTGTACCTCAGATAATGTACAGCACTGTATTATGGTGCTTTTTTGGTGCTTTGTTCTTGTGTACAGTGGAGAAATCCCACAGGTGTACACACCTCACAGGACTAAACTCTCTAATCAAGAGAACTTTTACTGTATAATGTGTATTTTTCCGGTAATCTTAAAAAGATTTATATCTCTCCATTTTTAAAAATCTACTGTTGTACAATGAATGACAGGAAAATCACATGAAAAAAAAAAAAAAAAGATTCACAGCATCCTTTTACAACACAACGTTTTTAATTGCATCAAAATATGTATTTATTGGATTTTTTTTTCTTTTTAGAAAAGCAATGGTGCATACTTTCTAGCCTGATCAGATTTGAACAGGTCTTGTTAAACTGGTAGAAATCACAGATAACAGACCACCAAAATATGTGCTTTAAAAGTAAATTTTTAAACCAGTCTAAACAATTTTTTTTTAGAATAATAAAATGTATCACTGGCAAGCAGGCTAGACCTCAGATACAGTATCCCTTTCTTGATAAGAACTAATGTCTTTGCATGGCTCTTTAATATTCTCAAAGTACATGTTTTATTTAACCAAATGTCGGACACATATGCGTAACAAAGAAAATATAGACGTGTTTGCATACATCATAAAACAAAAAAGCAACCGTGTCTTAATTCCTTATTCTTAATTTAACATTAACACACTGAATGAGTAATTATACAACTTTTATTCCAATTTTTTAAGACTTGTTTTAAAATGATGCATTTCAAAACCATGATTTTTTAAAGTTGTAAACCACTTAACTAAAAAAAAAAACTATTCTTAATGCACACCATGCATCTTCTATACTTGATAATCTTATGTGTGCAGGTTCTGCCACTGCATTGACATACGCTTTATGATTTTATATATATATATATATATATATATATATATATATATATAATTATTTTTATAGAAAAATATAAAGGAAGGGCTACTGTATCTCACATCAAATTAAAACTGTGAATAATTATGATTGGTCTCATTCTATTATTGGTATAAATGGTGCTGGTTAATCTGGGGCATTTTCTGTTTCATTTATATCAATGGAACTGCCACATAGACCAAAATATTCCTAATTTGCTTCTTTTTTTCTTCATTTTCCATATTTAGAACTTTCCTTAACAGTTTTGTTCTGCCAATTGCTGTGGGACAAATTATTCTGAATGTGTAATGCCTTTTGTTTTCCTTTGTTGTGGTTGGTTTCCTTAACAAACAAAAAAAAACGGTGGTGCTCGTTAACCGTGACAGCTATTTTCTTTATTTTTATTTTTTGTATTGGATTTATTTTTTTGCCTGAAAACAAATGCAGTTGCTATCAACGTAAAGAAATTTAAAAATAAATAAATAAAAGTATTTTTATGAGTGTAGGGAAATTAAGACAATTTTAGATTTTTGTAGGAAGTTTCCAAGGTAGATAAAGAGGAGCTTAATTATGCCTGGGGGAGGGAAATTTTTAACAAATGATTAACCACTCTAGATACAGAGGGGTTAATGACACAGAATGTAAAGCCAGCGATAAGTCAAAGGAGAAGGTTTTAAGTCTTTTAGGGGAGGGATTTTGTTTTAATAAATTAAATTCTTCTGGGTTTTGACCAGTTGTGCATCTAGATTATTTTCTATGCACTATGATAGTTAAAACCATCAGTCTGTAAATAGTTTTTGTTTCTGTTATTTTAAAGCACTTTTTACCCTGCTGCAAACCTTTTGAAACAAAAAAAATGGGAGAAATGTATATAGTAGTACATTATTTAACACAGTGTTTCCGTCCTACCAAGTACTAGGATCTACACTTTAGTTTCTGTATTTGTTCTCTGTAAGGTAGGAAGACATTGCTGCCTCAATGGTTATAGTGGCAGTATGGGAAATTAAATTATCATACTACACAGTGTATTTGTTCTCTTATGCCGTGAGAGAATGTTAGATGTCAGAACTCGGTTGCTAAAGTTTGATTTTAGGAGGGATTCTATTTTTTATTTTTTTCCCTTTGCAGATTTGGTTAGAAAGTAGCACGCTCACATAGGGTGGGATGTATACATGCTAAAGTGGCTTGCAACTCAATTTGTAGTCTCCCTACAACAACAAAAAGAAAAAAAACAAGCAACAATGGCACAGTTTTCTCAGACCTGGTAATATGATGAGGAAGCTAAAACCCAAGGAAAGGCCAAACAAAATGTATTAGTCCAATCCATAAATTAATCAAAACCTCTACTATCTTACACCTTTCTATGTATGTGTTTGCTTATTTGGGGGTATAATATTCAAAGCAGGCATCTAAAACACAACTGAAAGACCTTTACACTTTTAGCTTAAAAGAGACACATTTAAAATCTTGCGCTGTAAATATTTTTTTATTCAGTGACATTAGACATTCTAATTTCCACACATATGGGGTACACGTCAATCAATTTATCAGTTGTTGTGACCAACTTTTTCCAGGAAAAAAAAAAAAAAAGATCTAAATACCAGAGTTGAGTGTCCTTAATTTAATTATAATCATTTTAATATGGAGTACTCATATGCTGATCTGATGTTGAATAAATTAGTGAAAAGTACTTTTTATAATTGATCCCTCAGAAATATTTCTTGCCAACTGTACATCACAATTGGTGTTTAAACGACTAGATTATTTCTCTATGAATGAAAAGTAAAATAATAAAATATTTACTTTCTGGTCTGAATGACCGCGCTAGGTTTAGTGCGCATACAATAATGTGATTACGTTAGTGAAATACTAGGAGTTGATGTGTTTAAATGGATTTCAATCAGTGTCTCGGACAATAAAGTGTATATATATATATATATATTTTAACAAGAGCATGACAGATTTCCAGGCTGCATTATAAAATATGGTTAATAATACTTTACAACATTGGACAACTTTGCGGCTTTGCCTACTAAGAAATCTAACCATCTCGGAAAAAAAGTTGAATACTTGTGTAGTGTATTAAAACAAAAGCAAATCAAAGACATAAAGGCAAATCTATTCACTCCAGGGAGAGAACCAAATTGCTATGCTTTGTTGCGTCTATAAAATAAAGCTTGACAGATCGTGTCATAGTTTAATGCCTAGAATACCAACGTAGTGCTCTAGAAAAGAATGGATTCTGACTAATGGGGTAACTACCTTTTCATAAATTCATTTGAAACATCAATCGGATTAGCCTTAATTATTAAATGTGGTATGAACTGTATCCACACTTGTGTTATGTTAACAGATCATAACAAATGTGTAGTTATTTATACCTGTATATACACAAAGGGTCCTGTCACAATCCTTTAGAAAAACGAGAAATTTTTTTTTTATAGAAGAATCACCATTAAAAGTCTGGAGATTTTTGTAGATGTATTTTTTTTTTATTATTTTTTTTAAAGATTGTGATCAACCTCAAAATGAGTTGCTTAAATCTACAGGTGAAACTGATTGTTGATTGTTTACTATAATTGCAGATGTGTAATGTATATGTGATGAAACAGCCTGGGAAACTTTCAAAATATGTATTTTTTGGAATAGGGAA
Source organism: Bombina variegata variegata (assembly GCA_905336975.1). Classification (NCBI taxonomy): domain Eukaryota; kingdom Metazoa; phylum Chordata; class Amphibia; order Anura; family Bombinatoridae; genus Bombina; species Bombina variegata. The sequence continues at coordinate 8,193 of CAJPDP010645213.1, forward strand.
ATTAAAATGTTGTGGCAGTGTTGTAAATCATGTTTAACACTACATCTAGCCTACCTCAAATCTCTTAACCCTTACATATCCAGTGATTTCTGTCACTAAAAGGGTTGCAAATCTGCATGCTTCATTTTTCCTACTATGCATAGATAAGCAGCTGATGATGAAATGGGTGTTTTATACACATTTGTTATATAGTTTATGATCGCCACTATTTCTCTCCCATATGAAACTAAAGTAAAAGGAGATTGTTGTTTTCTACCCACAGTACTTGTGTCTAATGAACTGCATTTGGAATCTTGATTTTGCTTTAATTGCACTTTTTAAACAAATGGCTGTGAGAACTGAGTTTGTTTGAAATCATGTTACTGTGTCTTTTTTAGTGCCCTATACAGTATTAAATTACATACTAATTCAATTCTGTTTTCTAATTTGGTTTTCTCAAGAATCTGTGCTAATTCTGATGAGATTTTATTTTATAGACTACTATATGTGAGGGGATGGAATTTACAAAGTAAACTACATTTTTAAAAGTAGCTATCATTAAAGGGATACTAAACTATTTTTTTTCTTTAATTATTCAGATAAAGCATGCAATTTTAAGCAACTTTCTAAATTAACTCCTATTATCAAATATTCTTCGTTCTCTTGCTATCTTTATTTGAAAAGCAGTAATGTAACGCTTAGGAATGGGAAATTTTTTGGTTCAGCGCCTGGCTAGCGCTTGCTAATTGGTGGCTAAAATGTAGTCACCAATAAGCAAGCACTATCCAGGGTGCTGAACCTAAAATGGGCCTGCATCTAAGCTTTACATTCCAGATTTTCACATAAAGATAGCAAGAGAATGAAGAAAATGTGATAATTGGAGCAAATTAGAAAGTTGCCTAAAATTGCATGCTCTATCTGAATGATGGGGGAAAAAAATGAGTTTAGTATCCCTAAAATGGGGAAGGAAAAAGCGATAGTGCTAAAGATAATTCTGTTAAAAAAGCTCTTTAGTGACGTTGTTAATCTTCTGGTACACTCACAGTGTGACTGTCTTTAAGATTTATTATATATTTTAATAGGTAGAGAGAGGGTAACTAATATATGGTAAGAGGCATCATCCACACATCTTTCTTAAACACAGCCATGTTGTTACAAAAAGAAAAGGGAGAAAGGAAAGTGTTTTTTACTTCATATGTTTTTCTGCATGCAGTCACTTGAACACACTCAATCTCTTCTCTTCATTCCTTTAACCCTGCAGTTCATAGATGCTACTGCAGTGCATTTTTAGCCCCCCTCTCTCAGCTAAGGTGTAGAGATTTTTTTTTTCTGCAAGTTGCATTCTATAGGAATCTGAACCAAGGAGGAATTTATCAATGTTTTGATCTCATAGGAATATTACTCTTCTAGAGCAAGATGTGTTCTTTTAAAGATGTAGGAGACATAAAACTAGAAATCTTTTATGCATGTCTGTCTGAGTATATCATCACAGATTACTCATTTTAGCTGGCACATATCACCAATTGTGCAAGCAAATCAGTGGCATATAGGTAGACAAAGGACAGCTCACTTGTTAAAATGAAACAATATATTGTGTATTTATATATAGCTGTAGTTACAAAATTGTTAGCCCTCAGCACACAGTGAAGACTAAATGAGTCACAACAAAACCTTTTTAACAACACACTTTAATAAAGAGGTATAAAAGAAGGCAAATTATCTTTTTTGTGACATTAAGTTCAATACATAAAGCTCTTTCCACTAATCTGTATCGTCAGAAGTGAAAATCAGTTTAAGACACTAGGGGAAATGGTTACAAGTCACAAATTAAAACACACTAATCTGTTTATTGTTTTTGATTGAGAAAAGTCTAATTAATAGACTTTTTATTTCTCCTTAACCCGTCACCCACTAGTTGGTTGAAGGAAATTTCCAACTCCATACATCTTGCACATTTGTTTGAGATTTTAGTACACCCCTAGTACATTTTTGGTTGACATTTTTATATAAACTGGATTTTTCTGATTCACAAAGCAAGACTGATAACTGGCATAAAAATGATAAGCTAAGAACCTTTTCTAAAGCTCATTAACGTTGCATAATATTTGCACATTATCCCTTCATTTAACCATTGTTAAAAATGTTTTACAGGAATCTTTTAGAACTATCCTACATTATTGTTTTACAGCGATGTTACAACATTGTTTCATACTCTCTAGTATCTGTTTTTGCGAGTCATTTTATAAACACAAAGAACCAATAGCATAACAAGGATGGATGGAGGCTGTACATACTTGTGTTTACTCAGGGTTGTGCAATTTGTTATGTAGGGCAACATTCTTAGTAGCTTAATACAGGTACTTACTAAATATAGGTCCAGTTATTTTTATTAAGTAATCCTAACTGAATTCACTTAATTTCTTGTTGATAAAATGGCAAACATGTAATGAATGAACTGAAGAAAAATAAATAAATTAAAATATACATTTTAAGGTACTCTATATTTCTGACGCATGTGCAATTTATTTTGATTACATGCACATACTATTTTGTTTTTGTCAATTCCATATTTCAGCTGTCAACATTTTCATTATGTAGAAAACAAGGATCCAACCATAAGCCAGGATATGTGGCAGATGATGAAACCTATAAATCTATTCATTAATCCTAAACTGTGAGAGCTTCCCTCCATCTTTGTCTCTGCTTATGAATTATGTGATAAAACTAGGCATACTGCTTTTTAAAACGTATTAAACGCCTCTTGCTTTTGTGTAAAAACAAACTGTGCTTTGTCCCAGGCTCCCTAGAGAAGCCAAAAAATCTCATTTGTATCTGTTTTCAAAATGGTGTAAACTGCCTAAACCAGCTATTTAAAGCAATATTTAACCCATTTTTTTTTCTTTCATGATTCAGATAGACCATGCAGTTTTAACCAACTTTCTAATTTACTCCCATTATCAATTTTTCTTTGTTCTCTTGCTATCTTTATTTGAAAAAGCAGAACTATAAGGATAGGAGCCAGCCCATTTTTGGTTCAGCACCTGGGTAGCGCTTGTTGCTGATTGGTGGCTACATTTA
>CAJPDP010645426.1:0-10351 GCA_905336975.1 Bombina variegata variegata
AGTGGCGGTTTAGGGGTTAATAACTTTATTTAGTTGTGGCGGGGTCCGGGAGCGGCGGGATAGGGGTTAATCAGTTTAGTATAGTGTGGGTGTTTAGTGACAGTATACAAATAAAGCTGGGGAAAAAGCCGAATAGCAGCGAGATCGATGACCCCGTACTTGGTGCGCGGCTTTTTGACAGCTTTTTTGTTAAATATGGAGAACGTATTCAGGTCTGCGGCAGCGATGTTAGGCGAGCGTATTGGTGCCGGCGAATGCAGCACAGTTAATGGCTTGATAAATAGGTCCCTAATTATCATTCTCTATTTTTTCTATTGATGTTAACTGCTATGTAATTTGTATACCAGCTGTGTAAATATATGATAGTAAAGTGTAGGTAGGTAAGTGGGTGTGTTTTTACCTTAATTTGTAATAGCCAATGGGCTTTGATTGTTGTCTTTTTAAATGCAAGCAGGGGTAGTGTGTAATTAGGATCTATGATTACAGCAATATGCCGAAATGTGTAAGATCTGTTCACTAATGCATCCGCTTTTTTCTGTGAAACTTGTGATCGCTGTTTTTTAATGTGGACACAATAAAACGGTGGCTTTTATTTTTTTAGCACTGAGCGCCACTATTTTTTCTTTTGTAAATAGCACATGTTGTAAATATGACTTGTTTCCCTTTATAAATTCAGATTGCAACTATGTTATGATAGAAACCAAAACATTTCCTGTTATAAGAAAATTTTGAAAGCGGTACTATAATCACTAACATGCGTATTTGTTCTTTATTGTTCAATCTGCCAGGACACAATTAGAAACTACTGTGCCCAATGGGCTAAATGGAAGGCATGTCGACACTCCAACATTCCCTAACATCAGTATATTTCACTCCCTATTTACCTATACCTTCCCAAACACATACATTTATATCTACATATAAAAACAAACACACACAGCCACACACATAATAAGACAGGTGCATAAAATCCAGCATATAGCCATGCAATTTCCATAGAAAAACATTGCCAGTACAATGGGTTGTACTAAAGAGATGATTGACTTTAAACTTGGCAGTGCCATAGGATGCCACATTTTTCACAAATCAGTTTGTGAAATTGTTGCCCTACTAGATCTGCCCTGGTCAACTGCAAGTGCTATTATTGTGAAGTGGAAGTTTCTAGGAGCAACAACAGCCAAGCCGCAAAGTGGTAGACCAGACAAACTCTAAGAGCGGGGAGTGCTGAAGTGCATAGCGCATACAAATCTCCTATTGTCTGTTGCATCTCTCACTAGAGAGTTCCAAGTGGCCTCTGAAAGCAGCATCAAAACAATAACTGTGTATTGTGTATTGGGAGCTTTGTGAAATTTGTTTCAATGGCCGATCTGCTGTGCATAAGCCTCACATCAGCATGTGCAATGTAAAGTGTCAGCTAGGGTGGTGTAAAGCACACCACCATTGTACTCTGGAGCAGTGAAAAGGTATTTTCTGGAATGATGAATCCCGCTTCACTATCTGGCAGTCTGATGGAAGAATCTGGGTGTGGCGGATGACAGGTGAATCCTACTTACCGGAATGCAGAGTGACAACTATAAAGTTTGGTGGTGGAGGCATAATGGTCTGGAGCTGTTTTTCGGGGTTTTAGGCCCCTTAGTTCCAGTGAAGGTTCATCTAAATTCTACAGGATACAAAGACAATTAGGTGCTTCCAACTTTGTGGCAACAGTTTGGGGAAGGCCCTTTCCTGTTCCAGCAGGATTTTGCCACTGTATAGAAAGAAAAATTAAATGAAGACATGGTTTGACAAATTTGGTGTGAAGGATTTAAATAATTATTATATAAAGGTCTTTGAATAATGTGTGGAAATTAAAAATGTGTGGTTATCAGTAATGGGTGATTTCGTAAGGTCTAATCATGCCTACTAGGGTTCCAAAGCAGTCTTATTGACACAATAGGGCCTATTTATCAAGCTCCGTGTTTCAGGCTCGCCAGAAACACAAGTTATGAAGCAGCGGTCTAAAGACCACTGCTCCATAACCTGTCCGCCTGCTCTGAGGCAGCGGACAGACATTGCCGGAAATCGATTGGCCACGAATCTGCAGGTGGCAGTATTGCACCATCAGTTCTCCAGAACTGCTGGTGCAATGATAAATGCAGAGAGTGTATGCTGTCGGCATTTATCTATGTGCAGCAGACATAATCCGCAATATCGGATCATGTCCACTCGCATGTTCTTAAATAGGCCCCTATGTCCCTATAGACCTATGTGACAATCTATCCTACACTTGTTTTATTATTTTATGTCTTTAATAAAAAAATTATTCTATGAGTAGTGTGAGATTCTTGGAAATAAACAGTCCAACTTTAAACCATGCTGTTAATATTTAGAGCTGGGTCACAGCTCTGAAGAATGTGAGTCATATCCTATTAGGATAGGAACTTTAATTGTGGTTGGTTAAACAATGTCACACTAGATTGTCTAATGTTCCTTTCTTACCGTGAGACATGTTGGAGACTTTTAAGAGCTGAAGGTAAGACTAGACAATTGCTAACGTTTAGTTAACCCCATTTCTTTACATTTTGTTTTGTGCATTTGGTGTTAGTAGTTACACTGTGTTTTTTTTAAATGTGTTGCTTTTTATTGTATTGGTCATGCTGTAGTTAATTTGTACTTATCTGTATTTTATAGCTCTCCTGTGTTGTCCTTACCCTCTCTTTTTCCTGCCGCTCGCTAACACTTCTGACACTCACTCTCTTTTCTCTGTTTTTTTCTTGCTACGGTCTTTGACCTGACTTAGTCTCCGTTTTACTTCTTGTTACACTGTTTTTCTCCCTCCCTTTGTCTGTCTCCCTGTTAGTATCTCTCCTCCTACCTCTCTTCATCTCACTACATCTCCTTCTGTATGTGTGACTCTCACTATCTCTCCCCATGGTTTTTTTACTATCACTATCTTTCCTCCTTTCTGTATCCCTTTCATTTTCTCTTGACCTCTGAGTGCCTGTTTTACTCTCCCTGTTAATGTCTACACCTCTCCCTTTTGATCTTTTTTCCCCCTCTATCCCTATTTGACTTCCTTTGCCCCCCTCTCTCAATCAAACTCTCTGTGTCTTCTTCACTTTCCCTATGACTTTCTGATTATGATTGCCAAAGTCGATGCTGTTCATGTATCATATGAGTGATTTTTCTGATATCCGATCCTATATACACTTGATGTATAAAAAAGTAATATCTGCAGCCAATAAACATGATGAACTAGATTGGAAGCAACCCAACAATAGTTTATGGATCGTAATACTTAGTTGCAGTATAAATAGATGTTTAGAAGTGATGTGAATTTTAGGCACAAATACAGTGGCTCTATGACTTTCTTTCCTGCAGGTGGAGTATTGGGGTCTCCAAGGAATATGAGCATGCACAGAGTTGCCCTCTTTATGAAACAGGCACTCAATCTCTCAGATCAGCCTATCATGTTTGTAAACACAAGCTGCAAGGGAGGAAGTGACGAAAAGGCAGGCAGCAGACACTGCCTGTGTTCAGAACCATGGAGAGCACCTTGCTGAATGCTTAGCATTATATGCAAAACTAATGCTCGATTCACGCTAAAAATACAAGTAAAACATACAACATCCTCAAGAAATAAAAAGAAAAGATAAAAATATATTTTATATAAAACATTACTTCCTGGCAAAAGCTGTTTTATTCCATTAGACAAAATTGAAATATTTTTGAGAAGATTTACTAAAAGATGTGGAAAAAATAGAAAAGAATATAATGTATTGATCAATTAATTTATAAAACATATATTAGCTTCAATTGCTGTAAACAAACTTTATTTATTTTTGAAAACTGAGATTTGCTCTGTAATACAGCAAGCCCATGGCTCAAAAAATATTTCTAGTTCATTTTTTCAGTTATGTTCAGCTAGGAGAACAAGCCAAGTTTTTGTTGGAATAAATAGTTGATGTAATGTATTCAAGTAGATGATTCTGCAATGTGATAAGTATTTATTATGAGTCATGACACAAGCTAACAAGTGCACAATTTTTATATTTGTTATAAACCAAAAGCATGATATACAAACAGCAGAAAGGAAACCTTCTGTTCAAACTGAGGGCAAAACTAAAAATATCACAATCAGTTCTTCAAGGTAAATATACTAAGGGAATTAGATAGATAATATTACTAAACAAAGCCAAATAGAAATACAATGATTCAAAACAGCAATGAAAAATTATACAGAATAGAAAAAAAAGATGAAAAATATTCTACAATGGGTAGATGGTAAAATAACATTTTAGAGTTAAAAAAAATACACATACATTGCCTTAAGCAGAAAAGACATTTGATTCAACTAAAGCAAGATTAACAGGTCTAGAAAAGCAATAGAGAGGAGTGATAGATACTCTTTTTTTCTTCTTCAGGCATCCACTTTCAAGTTTACACATTAAGGGTACATTAACATCATTTTTATAAATGTTCAGTAAATATCAGCCATTAAATTGTAAAAGATCTGCAGGAAAAATAGATGTTTATAAAAGTATTTAAAACCATCATTTTGCAGGATTTTTGCTATTTTACAGCAGTCCATGAAGGCACTCCTTAAAAAGAGTGTTTATCTTAGTTCCTTTTCTTTGCCCACTTAGGGCAGAGATGTAGATAAACTGCTGTACTTAGCTGAGAAATTACTCTGTTAAGAAGTATATTCACAGTAAAATCCAAAACACGGCTGCACGTAAAAGCACCAAATAAGTAAAAAAATAACTTTTATTGAAACATATAAAAAAGCAGCAACAAGCGAAACTCCCTTACGTGTTTCGTGCCTACAACTGGCACTTAATCATAGGGATACCCATCAAGTCACTGTCCTAATTTAAAGTGACAGTGTCCAATCAGGATGTTTTAAAATTGACACTATAAAAACAATATATACATTGAAAATTGACACCAAAAATCATCCTTTGGAACAGGGAAGATTTCATAGGATACCCATAAGTCCTAAAGCAAAGCATAGATATAACGACATAAGATAAATATTAAACATACTCAATATTGTATAAGCCATTGCATTAAAGTGATATGACTTGAAAAAGACATGGACAGTAAAAACAAAACGTTATTCAATAAAATAACTCATGTCCCATTCTTGGTTCAAGCCATAGGAATCTATAAAACAAAAAAGTATTTTTTTTCTGTAAAATGTTATACTTATTTCCACGTCTAGGTGGTAAATAGGCTATATCAATCATTTTCACTGACATTTGAGAAATGTTAGTCATATGTACATAATTAAAATATCTGGCTACTGTAGAATATTTGTTGTACATTTTAACATCTCTAATATGTTCCCTAACACTGAATCTAAGCTGTCTTGAAGTTTGTCCTACATATTGCTGGGAACATATACTGCACTTTTAAAAGTAGACAGCAAATTTGTTCCTACAGTTAGCATAATGCTGAATCTCAAATTGTTCACTGGTTACATAGCTTCTAAACGTGCTTTCAACTAAGATATTTTCACATGTGATGCAGGGGCTCGTGCCACATTTAAAGTTGCCATTCTTCCTAATCCAACTGCTTGCAATAGCTTTTTTATTATACACTGAACTAGGAGATAGTTTAGTTGATAGTGTAGGTGGCTTTTCGGACACAAACTTGCAAAGGTCCACTACTGGGGCTAAAATCTCATCACACTTCAAAATATGAAGATTTAATTTAAAAAACCCACACACATTATCAAAATCCACAGAGAATTCTGTAGAAAATATTACAGAATCCAAAGAGAATCTTGTGCTTTTTACATGATTAACAGAGGCAACATCCTGAACCCTACTTTGTACATACATTAAAATATTATTCAAAAGGTTTGCATCATAGCACCTAACTTTCAATCTGTCAATGAAGGCAATGAATTAAACAATTCATTAAAATTATTATATCTTTGTAACCTCCTAAATTAGCTCCTAGGAATTGATTGATTAAGACGTGTAGGATGACAAGAACGTGCATGTAATATAGTATTACCAGCAGTAAATTTACAATAAGTATCAGTCATGATCATTCCAGCCTCAGTAATTTCTGTAAGCTGTAAATCCAAAAAAACAAACTGTTTCTGTACTTCACCAGAAAACCTCAGGTTCAAATCGTTCTGATTAATGTATTTGGAGGAAAATATTATTGGTTAAAACATAAAGAAATTATGCGTAAGTAAATTGTCAATCACCTCAAAGAGGAATAACTTAAACTCCTCTGAGTAACATTCCTTTTGTCCAAAAATATATTTTACAGCGTCTATGCTCAAATTGCGGGGTATACTAGAATACAACGAAACAGCATCAACCACTATCCATTCATATCCATCCTTCCCCTCAATATTTCACAAAAGATGGCTAGATTCTCTTAAATAGCTATTCAGGCCCTGTACCAATGTGTGAAGAATGGAATATACCCATTATGACAATGGCTTAAATAGACCATATCCCAGAGATAATGGGATGGCCAGATGACCTTGTCATACTTTTAATGTGTCTTAGGACAGGAATCAAATAACTGGTTTGATCAGATGAAACAACTCCTAATACAAAGACTTGATCTATCAATTTCTTCTTAAACTCATTTGTTTGATATCTCACTGAATTCCTATAAGTATGACTCATTTAGCTGTCGTCTTGCTTCAAGGATGTAGTAACTCTTGTTCATAGCTACGACATTTCCAACTTTGTCAGTTGACCTAATAAAAATATATTCATTACGTTGTAGTTGAACTAAAGCTCTCCTTTCTGATGGTGTTTTATTAGAGATGACTCTCTCATTCCTAATGCTTTGCTCTAATTCCAATAACTCCTGCTTAACCCATCTCTGATATAGGTGCAAGTGATGATTCCTAAACTGAATAGGGTAAAAATTTAATGATCTCTATGCTGGGGAGTGGAATCTCATAATCAGAAGGGACAAATTGATCCTCTTCCAAACTTCTAAGCTCTTCCAAAATGCAATGATCGCCAAAAGTTGACATCACTTAAAAAAGAACCCCCACCAGAGGTTGGTGGAGAGGAAGACTTGAAATGTATACGTTTCCAAACCCAAATTATCTTTTTAAAGTCAATTTTCTTAAAAATGTATTAATATCCAGAAGAGTTCTGAAAACAGAAAACGTATTAGTTGGGGCAAACCCCAGTCCTCTGGACAACAACCCAATGTGGTCAGGTGACAACTCAACACTAGAAAGATTTATGACATCAAATTTAGTTCTTCTTATAACTCCTTGAATTTCGCATTCATTTTTTTTTTCTCCTCCCAGCCCTTCTTGTTCTCCTTCTAAACTGACATTTATTTCTCCCCTAATCTTTTTCGAAGTGCCACATGAGCCTCATCCTCAGATGTGGGGGTAAAAAGTGTAATAAGCCTCACTAACCTATAAGGCTCTGCCAATTCTTATATAAAGCTCATGTACATCCCCATAATATACAGGAACTGGTGACTCTGGAAATGTACAACTGTGTGTCATGTAGCTGGATCAAGTAAACAAAATCAGTGCGCAGTATGCATTACAGCCTCCCATAACAGCATGGAAATGGTACATTTGTATGAGTAAATTGTAGGAAAGGCAGAAAAAAAATACTTAGATACACCACATTATTTTTTTCCTATGTTTGGTTAAAATGTTACTGAAGATTTCATTTTTAGTCCAATGTCCCTTTAATTTTTTTCTGCAAAGTAAAGACCTGTGACAAATTAGTAGAAGGCAAAAGGAATTAGGGTTTTCTGTAGTTTAGTCCACAAAAATTAAATACTGATTAACATCATATCTTACAAAAAACTTCAGAGACCATTTTCTGTATGTACTATAACATTATTATAACATCTCAGCACCTTTGTTATATATTATAGGGGCAAAGTATCTCCTGTGTTATAAATTGTATTACAGACCAGAGACTTCATATTTGCTTTACTTTCTTTTACTACTAGTGTGCAGCATTTTAAAGTATAATAAATCACATAATGGTTACATAAATACAGAGAAAAAAGAACAAATGTAGTTACCCCAGGATAAGGCTACTGCAGATATCAGTGTAATAATGGACCAATCAGAAGACCCATACTGTCCATAAACTGAACAATAAGCTCCCCATCTTCCTCTTTCTTTTGCTGCTCATTCAAAAGATAAGTGTGCTATTTCAGTGTCTTAGATATTATATATTATAATCTCATATTTATTCATCTTTTTATTTATTATTTTATTTCTATTAGTTTTTATTTCATCCTTCTCCTTTAAATATTTACATTTGTATATTTTCTTTTTCCTTTTTGACTGTTTATTATTATCTTTTTTCCTGCACTGTTTTTTATCTAATGCCGTTTTTTCGTTTTTTCCAAATAATTTTCCCTTCCTTCTGACTAACTGTTTTTTCTCATATAATAACCCCTAAACCACTTTCGCTTCAGTTTTTTCTTTCTCACTCGATTCTACTACTTGCTATTTTAATCTTACTGCGTGTTTCTTCTGTTACCGGTCTCCTTCCCGCTCGCCCGCCCTTTTCTCCTCCCCTGAACTCTGTCACAGGATTTTTTACCTCACTGTCCTCTATTTGGGTACTCCTCCTCACATATCAATACACTTTGTTTCTTTTTTCAGTCTGTTTTTATAATCACCTTGTTTTCTTCATTTTTAGGTACCTTCTGCCCTCCGGTGGACTTTTCTGGTATTTTCTGAGGAAAATTGTTTAATAAACGTTTATTTATTGTACTTATTATCCCTCATTAATTTTGTCAGAGAATTTGTTTGGCATAATTTTTGGTTTAAATTTATTATAAGTTTATTATATATTTTATTTTTTCATTAAACATGTCTCAAGAAGCTTCAATTCCTAATCCTTTAACTGAACAGTTTGTTCAGAGAATGATTGACAATTCCATTGGTAAACTCATGTCCCACATGACTAATCTAATTTCAAATAAAAAAAAACAAAAGAAAGCCATTAAAAGAAAATCTGCTTCTGCAGCTATTAATGTTAGTAAAAAACTAATTTCTAAATCTAAACAGACTCTTGCTGATAACCCTATTCCTTGTGGCAAAGGAATTAAAACATCCGCGACCAGACTCCTAACTCCCAAGGGGAATAAAAAGGGAGTTTTTAAACAAAAATTAAAATCTAAATCTCATATTAGAGAAGAGCTTTCTGACTCTTCTACGTCAAAAAACTCAGATGAAAAATTATTCATTTTATGAAGACTGTGATAAAAACTCATCAGATTTTGATTCTGATTCTTCCTCTGATTCAGAACCAAGAAAGAAAAAATTTAAAAAACATAGTAAAAAAGCTAAACATCTTGAAGATGAAAATTCTTTTACTGATCCTATGGGTAACCCTCGCTTTAATGCGGATACTTTACAACATCCGCGTTCTTCAGAATGGTTTCCTCCATTGGATATTGCAAATTTTGTAGATTTTCAGTTAAAGAAAACTCTTAAAAAACGTTCAAGGAATAATATGAGGGCCGAATGTCCAAGACCATTACTTCCTAATAATAGTAACCTTACTCCAGACATAGATCCGAAGGTTATAAAATTTATAGGTACTCCTGGATATAAAATTAAAAAGGGTGTAGATAAATCCTGGAAAAATTGTCAGGATAAGTTGTTAGACACTATTGGCCCAATAACAAAGTTATTTGAACTATCCGAAGAGGCTGTCTTAAAAGAATCTAATATGGATCCTCATACAGTAAGAGAATGGATTCAAAGAATTTTATTTTTTATTGGCAACACCAACGCTGCTATGATTATTGAAAGACGCAAAAACATTCTGCGGAGAATAGATCCAAAAATTTGTGACTTTACAACTAATGAGTTGCACTCAGACAAAGATGGCTTTCTTTTTGGTGACATATTTTTAAAAGATCTAAATCAGTATGCTAATACCTTGCAAAGATAAGTAGGGGGCGCCCTATCAAGGAATATACAGAACTCTTGTCAGGGTGATATTAATTAACCAATTAGTATACAAGCCTCAGTAGAGAAAGATAATGTATCTATACTAATCAAAGACTAATTAGTCTATATATTAGTAACAAACAATATAAATAAACCTCCTAAGAGAAAGACAAGGTGTGGTAATATATAACACACAATGGTATTATGTAACAAAATATCTATGTACCTCCTAAGAGAAAGAAATAAGATAGAAATATCAAACAACCAGAATACAGTAATATACAAATAGTACAAACTCTGATGTAATGTTCACAAAGCTGTGTGAACTATTAAGTCCAATACACTGTGTAACAAGCTTGTAGAGGACAGTGAGTCCTAAAATGGTAGTGATATAATTTCTAGTGGTGGTGATGAAAGTCACTGAGATGAATACAGGCA
>CAJPDP010645644.1:0-14179 GCA_905336975.1 Bombina variegata variegata
AGCTGTCAAAAAGCCGAAGAGCAGCGAGATTGATGAGTGATAACTATCACAGTCCGCTGCTCATCGCCCCGTACATGGTGCTCGGCTTTTTGACAGCTTTATTGATAACTTTGGCGAGCGTATTCAGGTCCACGGCGGCAATGTGAGGCTAGCTTAGGCGGGCGTATTGGGGCCGGCGAAGGCAGGTAAGTAGACGGATTGATAACTAGAGGCCAATATCTGTACTCACAGTTAAAACTGCTAGTGTCGGCATCAAACACAGATCACTCCGGTTTCACTGAATGGGAAATTCCCAAAAAACTCTGTACGTGGTCTAAGTCAAGCAGAGCACTCTGGCAGGTGTATGTTGAAATCGATGTGTATACATAATGTATTAAATAAAGGAATAGGCGAAACTCAATGGCTGCAGGTAATATTTCTTTTGAGTCTGATTGTTTTCAACAAATCAGCACCTTCATTTAACCTGGGATTTTTTTTATTTAGCCTATTTATTTTGGATATTTATTCTTTTATACTGCTCATTTTACATTTGCAGTTAATCTTCTACACTTGTTTTTCTGAGCAGTGAAAACATTTTGATACATTTTTTCTTAGTCTCCTGTCCTTATATGTTACACTTTAGCTTACTCTTGTAGCGCTCCCTACTCACATTTTTTCTAGTATCATGTGACAACCACCAGCCAATCACAGACTAGTATACGTATACCCTGTGAGCCTGTGCACATGCTCAGTAGGAGCTAGATCCCCAGAAAGTGTGCATATAAAAAGACTGTGCCAAAGTTGATAATGGAAGTAAATTGGAAAGTGTTTAGTGTTAAATGTCACTCTGAGACTGTCAAATTGCTTTAAGCCATCACATGCAACTATCAGTTGTTAAAGACTTTATAGGAGTAACAACAATTTCTGAATAATATATTAAAAAACATTACTTGCTTATGGGAAAAAAAGTAATTTCATGCATTTTATTAATGTTTTGAAGTGAAAATTGTATTTCTAGCCGCGTTTCTACTTTGAGAGCTTAAAGGGACATTTTACTGATAATATTTATCTCATGAGAACAACAGTAAATCGTTAACATATTTTAGCAAGAAAAGGTTTATGTGAAAGTTTAAGTATAAAAAGACCCTAAACATTCAGATCAGGGAGCCTAGCCAAGCTCGGTGATGGACATCTAGTCTTTGAGCTCCTGGCTGCATTGAGTAAAAAAAAATCAGTTTAGCAGCCACAGTGAGGGTCTTAATGCTTGCCAGAATCCAGATGGACAAAGGCTAAGTGCCAGGACTGCCACTAGCCAGCCCAATTGGAGCTCCTATATCACAGCATGGAGAGCAAAACAATCAGATGTGCAGAAAGGACTGCGGCCTGCTATACGGAACCTTACAAACTTACACAATAGCCTCCGGGCAGGATGCTCTGATCGCATAACGGCGACCGAATAATGAAAGGCTGAGGACAAAGCATTCAAAGAGGGCCTGGATCACCACCCCAGAAAAATTATGTGAACTTTGGCAGTATGATACGGTAGGGCATTAAGCATCACACGTAGATCAAATAGGCCTATACCAATCCATAATAAGGATCAGCTAGATGGGGAAATCATAATAGGGAAAACAAGTACAGGATCTTGTATAACAAAGTAGAGAAATGTACAACTCTTATACATGTTAGCTCAGAGATCACACAAGTGACAAAATGCAGCCTTTATAACGACATACAGGGATAGTACAGCATAAGAATCCAAACCCCTGTTCGTACTTTTATTATGGAGAAGTTGATTTAAGAATAACCTTCAGAGAATTGCTTGGGAAAACAGACTATGTGATCCTGATCTTTTATTACTGAACAGCATAAGTCCTGTCCCAAAGGGGGATAAAACATAAAAAAGTTTTTGGAAATTTTTATAACTGCAGGAGTACTGAGAATTCATTCCTAATAAATCCAACAGCAGAGGGCAGTGGTGCAACATACTTTTTTCTATTGAGATCTACAAACCCAGACAAACAGTGAGACATCTATTATTCTATCAGTCAACGAATTAATCGTTCAGCAGTTGACAAGACCGAGGAACTTTAATATAGATATCATTTCACCTACTTCCATATCATTACAACCATTGCTTGCTTTCCAGTGCTCAGAAGTGTTACTATGTCAGCCAGAAAACCTACTAAGGGAGAAAAATCTACCAAAAACTTAACAGTGAGTACTTTTTTTAAGCCTTCTAAACACACTAAAAATCCAGAATTAACAGAAATGGAAGACGAAGAGGGCTCTGATTCAGAACAAATAACTGCCACTCAGGGAGAAGAACACATACCAGTGACAAAAGCAGATTTACGTTAGCTTGTGTCTAAACAAGACATAACCTCTAACTTTGAGAGGTTGTGGGACAAAATAGATACAATGCACACAGCAGTCACTTCAAGTCTCACTGAAATAAGATCAGATATAGCTGACTTAGGAGGAAGAATGGATTTATTAGAAGAACACAGGGAAGCCATCACAGAAGAAATATCTACAGTTTCTCAGAATCTCTCCTTCCAGCAACAAACTATCACAGAACTTCAAGATAAAATAGACAACCTTGAGAATAGGAGTCGAAGGAATAATCTTGGACTCGAGGGAATTCCGGAATCGATCAACAACTCGGATCTCCAATCATATCTACAACAACTCTTCAAACATATAACAGGAGACACAGAAGATACAGACTATAATATGGAACGGGCCCACACAGCCTTAAAAGCTAAACCTTAGGGGGATTCACCCCCCAGGGATGTCATAATAAAATTCTCCTTTTTTCCAGACAAAGAAAGGATTCTCCAGGCTTCAAGGCATAATCTCACCTTTAAATTCCAAGGATCCATAGTGCAATTTTTCCACAACCTCAGTCTTAGAACAGAGGAGAAGTCTCCTACATCCCCATACAACATTTTTAAGAAAGCACCAAATAAACTACAAATGGGGATTCCACTTTTCTCTACACATAATGAAGGACAACAAAACCGTCACTATGAAGGAAACAGAAGAGATTCCCCCCATATGCAAAATGTTGGGTTTAGACTCGCCACTTATTCAGGAGGAAGACTCACTTCCACAGAAACCCACAACATCGAATTCATCTGGATGGGCGAAAGTGAATCAAAAACGACAGATGAAGTGATACCTATAGGAAAACAAACTCTCCCTTCAGAACACGAAGAGGTCATCAGCACCTCTGTATAAAAGAAGGTCCAACAATGGACTCCTAATTAAATCTTTATCTTGCTTAGTCTATCCTAAGAGACACTCTGAATTACAGGTCACTTTACAGAGGCTATGTGACTTGTGCCCCTTTGTTAAACAAAAGTTTATTAGTTACCAATTCACCAGATGATTTACAATGTTTGATGTTATGTAATTATATATACTAGCAGCTCTTGCTTCTGCTAAGTGGATGCAATCAAGACTTAAGTTTGTACTCCCCTCCAAAGGGGACTTTTATTGTTTAGATATGTTATTGTTTATTTATCCTTTTTATTTCAATTTTTTTAGAGACATCGAAATTATATCAATCTATTCTTGAACCCAATACACCCAATTCTTCATAAAGGACCTAAGTATCTTAATCAGGTTGGTAACATTCACAAAGCTGACACACAATCCCATCTTTAGACAAAACCCCTCCGACTTATCCCCATGACTTTCCAGATACACCTCATTACGCATAATGTTAGAGGGCTAAATATGGAAGTCAAGCACCTCACAGCTATAAATAAATACCAACATTTAGGGGCCAATATAGTCTTTCTTCAGGAAAGCCACTTCATTAGATCACAAATACCCAAATATTGGTCTAGGAATTATACCAAACACTACCATGCAACCACAGAACAGAAAAAAAGAGGAGTCTCAATTTTATGTTGAAATGATTTTTATTGACAATTTTGTATTTTTACAAAAGGTGTAGGAGAACAATAATAACAAACAAATATTAGGTCTTCAACTAAATAGCTAAAATCAGCGTCCTTGAAACAAAAAAGGGGGCACATATGAATTTAACTTACTGAAGACCTCCAAAATACCTATGAGGTAGCCTCATAGAAGTGAAGAGAGCACATACCACTGCCTGTTAAAACCATGCATTATGAATGTAACCTGAATAGCGGAGGTTTGCTATCATTAAGAAGAGCAACAAAAAGAAAAGAAATAAGAAAAATAAAGGGTAATGAAGGAGGATGAATAAGGAGAGAAAAGAGAGTTGAGTAAAGGGGAAAGGGAGGGATAATAGGGGAAGGACTGGTTTTGACTCTAACCTCCCATCTATTATTGATGGTTTAACACTAGTTGCGACTTAATGAGACACGGGGGGGGGACTCCATGACTATAGACCTTACCAAATCGGATATGTAAATGTCTCAATGTCTCTGGGCTCTAGACTGTGGTACATCATACATAATCCAATAATACCATACCTTTTGAAAGGTTTCTTGCGTATCTTGTAGGATAGCTGCTTGTGCTGACATGTTGTAGTAATGTTTAATCTTTAAAACGACTTCTCCCCAGGGTGGGGCCCCTACCTTCCTGTGGCGTGCTATGCATACTCTTGTGGCTGTACAAGCTAGTCTGATGAATTGGTTGATGTATTTGTTAAATTCTCTGAGTCTGGTATGTAATAATGCCTGATCTATGGTTAACCTAATGGTGCAGCTAAAACTTATGCTTAAGAGTTGAGATAACTGGGACCACGTGTTATTTGAGTGGGGGCAGTCCCACCACATGTGTCTATAGCTACCCTCCTTTCCGCAACCCCTATATCAGAGTTTGGAGCCGTTTTTTGCAACGTGGGATGTAATTAAAGGTGTTAGATACCAGCGAAAGCTGGTTTTAATGCAACTTTCGAGCAGCTCTGCGCTGTGCAGGCCCCTGCCCGCGTTATATAGCATCAAGTGCCATTGCCCTACTTCAATTTCGAAGTTGAGGTCTCGTTCCCACTTGATTTGTAAAGGAGTTTTGGGGTTCGCCCCTACTGCTTGAATTGTTTGGTATATGTTAGTTATAGCTTTCTTGGGCCTAGAGGGCGAACTACAAATAGCTTCTTATGTGGTAATGGGACCTCCCAATCCCATGGGGAAGAGGCGGTGTAGAGTAGAGGTAATCTGTAGATAGAAGAACCATTGGAGTTTTACTGGGTGAAGCTTGTCTTGTAATTGGGCAAAGGTGAGTAATTTACCCCTGTCTGTTAGGTCAGCTATCCTGTAGAGTCCTCTATTTTCCCACTTCCGAATAGTCGGTCTATGTTCTGTTGTTAATATACATCTAAGCAGAGTTTTTATGGATCTAAAGGGTAGTAACTTGAGAGATAAAGTCAGTCTGGACCATTGGTCAGTCATAAAGTCTGTGATTGGAAATTTTTTGGGCGTTTTGGCTGTGTGTTGTTTTGGGGCCCACAAGATTAGTTCACGTGAGTAATTTTCTGTAATATCTGATTCCAGTTTCGTCCAGATTATCTCCTCTTCTAGAGTGTTGAGAAGAGTGGTTTGTGCCAGTCTGGCCACCTGGTAGTAATGCTTAAAATTTGGGGACCCGACCCCCCCCAACCTTCTATGTCGACTAAGAATATTTGAAGCGATTCTAGCTCTTTTGTTACCCCTTATAAAACTTTCAGTGCGTTTTTGTAGGTCTTCTAGATCTTGTGTTGGGACCTTAATTGGTAAGGTGCGAAATAAATATAATATCCGCGGTAGTACTGACATCTTAATCGCCGATAACCTTCCAAACCAAGAAAGTCCCAGTTTGTGCCAGTTGATTAAGTCTTGCTTAATGGACTTATATATTGGGGGGTAATTGGCCTGATACAATTCTGATGAGCGACTGGTAAGGTTAATCCCTAAATATTTTAAATGGTTCTGGGCCCATTTAAATTCAAAATTGAGTTCTATAAGCTTTTTAGTCTGAGCCGGGAGCTCTATGGGCAGAGCTTCGCATTTCTCCAGATTAACCTTGTATCCAGAAACGTTGGAGAATACCTCTAGGATTTTATAGAAATTTGGTAAAGTGATCAAAGGTCTGGATAAAGACAAAAGGATGTCATCTGCGAATAGAGTGAGCTTGTACTCGCCTTGCTTTATGGTGACCCCTGTAATATCCGGGGAGTTTCTAATGTGCTGAGCTAAAGGCTCTATACATAGGGCGAACAGTAGCGGGGACAATGGACAACCCTGACGTGTGCCATTAAGGACCGCAAAGCTATCAGACTGATGGCCCATTGCCCTAACTCTCACTGAGGGGAAGGAATATATATTTTTGACTGCATCTATAAATGGACCTTTAATACCAATCACCGATAATACCGCGTGCAGAGAAGGCGTCTTTGTCTTGTGTAGGTAGTCTAGCAGTGCCACCATTCGTCTAATGTTGTCTGGGGCTTCTCTGTTTTTAATAAAGCCCACCTGGTCCGGTTGGATTATTTTGGGGAGAAGATGTTTAAGGCGATTGGCTAGTATTTTTGTAAAGATTTTCAGATCTTGATTGATCAAAGATATTGGCCTATAATTGTGGCATGATGTCTTGTCTTTACCTGGTTTGGGAAGAACTATAATTTTAGCCTCTAATAGTTCAGGTGGAATGGGGTAACCTTGGAGTATGTGGTTACAGAACTTGACTAAGTGAGGGACCAGAGAAGATTTGAATAATTTATAATACTCTGCGGGGAAGCCATCAGGGCCCGCTGCCTTCCCCGGCTTCAAATCTAGTAGGACATTTAGAACCTCTTTGGTCGTAATATCTGCATTTAGGGTGTCTAGTTCTGATTGGGTAATCTGAGGCATATCCGCCTCTGTTAGGAATTTTTCAAGTAAAATTTGCGTTTGCTCTGTTTTATTGACTTTTTTCCCGTCATATAATAAGCCGTAATATTTCGCAAAGGTATTGACTATATCTATTGGTTTAGAGGTCATTATCCCATCAGAGTTGCGGAGTGAGGGAATGGAGATGTCTTTGATTTTGTTTCTAATTTTATTCGCTAGGAATTTGTCTGGCCTGTTTGCGTAAACAAAGTATTTAGATTGTAGTCGCAACCCGGCCTTCACTGATTGGTCATTAAGTATGGAGTCTAAAGCCTGACGTTTGTCCTGTAAGGTTTTATATGTGCTAGCAGACCCTGTCAGCTTGTGTCTCTTTTCTAGATCTACTATTTCTGCCTGAAGGGTGTTGAATTGTTCTTTTGCCTTGCGTTTAGCCTGTGACTTAATCTGGATCAATAAGCCCCTTATAACAGATTTGTGGGCCGCCCAGACCTGAATAGGGTTGTCTACTGTGTCAGTGTTAATGTCCCAGAATTCTAGCGCGTTCCTCATTATTGTCTCCCTATGGAGTGGGTTTTTCATAAGTGTGGGGTCGTATGTCAAACTTTTCATGGAATTGGGTGGGAGGAGCCCCTCGATTTTCAGCTCAACTATAGAGTGGTCAGACCATACACAGGGAGAAATTAAGGAAGACCTCACATTTGTTAAAAGTGTCTGACTTACAAAAATATAATCTAGTCTAAAATATTTGTGGTGAGCTGCTGAGTAAAAGGTATGATCAGTGGTAGTCCCGTGTAGTGCCTTCCAGGAATCCAAAAGATTATGGCCCTCCATAGTGTTTAGTATTGACTTTATTTTTTTGTTGTTTCTGTACTGTGGGGTATGTTGGTGTGTGTGTGCTATGTGATCATGGTTATATAAAGATACATTGAAATCCCCCGCTAGGAAAATCCTTGCAGAGTTCCACCCTGATAGGAGATAAGACAATTTCAAGAAGAACTGCTCTTGCCGTTCATTTGGAGCGTATACATTACAAAGAACAATCTCCACTTTATTTAGGGTACCCCTAACAATAATGTATCTCCCCTCTTTATCGGAAGTTGTATCTATGTGTTTGAAATTCAGAGAAGAGTGTAGCATGATTGAGACTCCTCTTTTTTTCTTGTCTATAGTGGAGTGGAAGTGTTGGGGGAACTGTCTCGCCCAATATTTCGGGGTGTGCCTCCTGCAAAAATAGCACATTAGCTCCTATCTGTCTGTATTGTGAGATGGCCTTTCTTCTCTTCACATCAGAATTAAGCCCTCTCACATTATGCGAGATCAAGGTAATGTTAGTGGTTGCCATTGACGGATTTATTATGTGTATAGGGTCCCCCCGTGTCTCGTAACAACTTAAGTGTATAAAATTAATTCACCCGCTCACCCAATCCTTTAGTCTTGAGGATCCAGGTTGGTCTGTATAACCCTTGTCTGGGTATGAAGAATCTACGCAGTCCATTTGTGGGAAGGAATGTGGAAGGGAGAGGGGTATCAAGTAAGAGAACAGCTGAAAAGAAGAAAAGAGCAGGTTTGTAACATCTAAGACAGTGCATACAAAATATTTGAGCAAACCTGAGATGAAACATAAAGTTTTGAACATTTGAAATTACATATAATGCTCTGGGAGAGAACATGAGAGCGGGGGAGAGGCCACCCCACTCCTATTATAAAAACTCTTATGGGGACTCTCTAATCATCCTCCATACTTAGTTACCAAACTAGTTATCCAATGTAAAACAATAACACAACTGAAAAAAGTGTAACTGTGCAACTTAACCAGAGATTAATCGAGAACATCGTGCCTCTAGATCTATAACATTTAGAT
The DNA here is from genome assembly GCA_905336975.1 of Bombina variegata variegata. Taxonomy (NCBI): domain Eukaryota; kingdom Metazoa; phylum Chordata; class Amphibia; order Anura; family Bombinatoridae; genus Bombina; species Bombina variegata. The sequence goes on from CAJPDP010645644.1 coordinate 8,647, forward strand.
TAGTAAATACTTAAGCTTGGACTTGCGAGTCTGAGAGTCTTAATGTATGTCCAACTGCAGCGCCAACCAGGAGAACCTGTAAGAAAGACAAAGAGAGACAAAGGGACAAGACATTTTATAAAGGGTCCATCACTTGTTCTTCTGTCTCTTCTTGGGGGCCTTAGCCCACTGTGATCTTTGTGATTTCAAAAAAGGTCTCTGTGGGTCAAGTGTCTATTGTTCTGGAGATGGTTCTGGTGTAGAAGGAGTTTCTATGCCCAAAGCTTCACAGATGTCTGGAATTCCAATGGCTTCCTTGATTGTGAGGGTTTTATTGTCCTTGGTAATATGCAGGGCAAACGGGTAACCCCATCTGTATGGAATTTGGTTCTTTCGAAGCAAGGCAGTTAGCGGGCATAGCGCCCCCCTTCTCTGAAGGGTTCTGGTGCTTAGGTCCTGGAAGAAGTGGATGACATTGCCTCTGAATTTAAAAGTTGGATGTTTCACAGCTCCCCTAAGGATTTTATCTTTCTCTGGGTATCTTAGAAATGCCACAATGACATCTCTGGGAGGAAGATCAGTCCTAGGTCTGGGTTTCAGGGCTCTGTGGGCTCTCTCAATTTCTATCTCAGTGGATGGATCCACCCCTGTGATGGCACAAAACAAGAGGTGCAGGTAGGAGGGAAGATCCTCAGGTTTGACAGATTCTGGGATTCCTTTCAGGCGAATGTTGCTTCTCCTATTTCTATGTTCCATATATTCAATCTTGTCGAGCAACTCGTTGATGACTTGCTGTTGTTGAGACACCTGTTGAACCGCCATTTCCACATCTTCCACCAGATTGTCACTGTTATTTTCCAAGGTCTCCACTCTTGAACCAAGCTCTGAAATGTCCTTTTTAATGTTGCCAAGACTCTCTGTCACGGAGGTGTGCATAGTGTCAATTTTAGCCCACAGCTTATCAAAGCTACTAGAAATGTCCTGTTTAGAGACAAGCATTTGTAAGTCTGCTCTAGTTAGAGGGGTGTTATCTCCCACTAGGTCTGACCCCGTAGGAGTGGCTTCATTAGCTTCCTCCATATCCCTTTGTTGAATTTGAGTATTGTCCCCTTGGGAGGGTTTGAAGAAGGAAGAAACTGATGTGGACTTGTTTGACTTCTCTAGTTTGTTAGGTCTTTTTGACGCCATTCCACTCTCCTTGCTTTTATTGACTGAGAAACAATTTAACCAGTATCTGCACTTTTGGTGAAATCAATTAATCTCTTGAGAAAAAAAAGATTGAGAGAGGATTAGGTAGTTATATCTTTTTTGGCCACAGGGTGTCAGTCTTGTGCTACTTTTGCAGTGTCTCTAGAAAATTTGGAGCTGAAATATGGATAAAGGGTAGGCCCAATCTCTGGACTATAGTTGCTGCTAAAGGTTCAGTTCTTGGGTGTCATCCGGTTAGTGGAAATTAAAATTAGAAAAAAATAAGGGGCATCCTCTATCTGTGGCTAATATCAACAATAAAGTACCACTTGAGGTGCTCTTCACATGAATACTCCCCTTTTAACCTATTGTACAGCAGCCAGAGGGTCTTGTCTCCATTGCCTCGTGTAGTGTATCCTGAGGCTTTTTACTTTTTTAAATGGCGCCCGTGCAGCTTGCTCTGTTTATTCAGCTGGGGTCCATTTGCAGAGGTAGGATTTTATTATGAATGATGGGGGAGCCAGCCTAGCAAGTATCTGTGGGGTCACTAAAGCATTGGGCTTAGCAATGCCCGAGTATTTCATATGTTCCTGGGTGGGTTTATAGTTTTTTTCCTTTACCCCTTATTACACCTCATCAAGTGCTATTTAGGTAGCGTCTGTCCGCTTTTATATGGCCATGTACTTTAAGTGCCGCCTTGTCCCCTCTTCCCCCCTGCCTAATGTTAAAGATTGCTTCCTACCCACATGGCCTGCCAGGCCTATATGGCCAGTACTCACGGAACCTGTAGAGTGTGCCCTGCGGTGAGTTATAGAGCCGGTCTTAATGCACTTAGCCGTAGCTCCAGAAAGGCACCCTCCGAGATGTTATCCTCTTCGGCGCTGTGCGCCTGTGGGCTGGTGCTAATCCCAGTGCTGGAACGCGAGGGGGAAGATGGCGGCAACTGGGCTGCAAGATATGGATCCCTGGCTCCCGCAACCGCTGGTAAGCCCTACAAAAAAGCTTCCTCCAGGTGCCTGGTGGCTTTGTGGGGTGTCTTGGCTATACAGAGTCTCACATCTTGTAATTATAGGATGGAGTAGTGGGCTCTCTCCCTCGCCTCAATGTCGGAGCTTTAGCTAAACACCTCCATCTTGGTGCTCCATCAGGCTCCGCCCCCCGAGTCTCAATTTTAATTCCCTCCTCACTAGATTTCAAACATGAATCCACAATAGCAGACAGAGAGGGTAGATACTTGATAGTCAAAGGATAAATCTCTGATTCAGGTATACTATAAAATATCTATGCACCAAATGAGAATTAACATATATTTTTCAGAAACATATCTAACCTACTAACCAATTGGTCTCAATATAAAATTATACTAGCAGGTGACTTCAATATTTCTATGTCTAAAAAATCGGATGTGACAAACAAACTTAGTTCTAAAGCCCACAGACATAATAGACTTTTAGAGAAGAGACATAATAGGATCTCATGGTATCGAGAATCCTTTAAAAGACACGGAATACAGCACTCTTTTAATATATAACAAAACACTTATTTCATTTATACAGTTCCAAACTCCTGAACTGAGAATAAAAAAGCATAAAAAGGTGTAGTAAAAAGATATTTAACATCCATACATATATCATCCTAGAACACCAAATGCATTTCACTCATAAAACAGCACATATATCTTCTAAATTAACTTAGCCTAGTCCACTAATCAAGGTAAAAAATACCCTAGTGTGCACACAAAAAAACCTTTTAGCAGTTCATTTTGAGACTAGTAGTGGCCAGCGCTGGTTACACTGAAGCAAAAAGCAAAACATTGATTAGTGGACTAGGCTAAGTTAATTTAGAAGAAAAGAAGTGAAATGCATTTGGTGTTCTAGGATGATATATGTATGGATGTTAAATATCTTTTTACTACACCTTTTTACGCTTTTTTATTCTCAGTTCAAGAGTTTGTAACTGTATAAATAAAATAAGTGTTTTGTTATATATTAAAAGAGTGCTGTATTCCCTGTCTTTTAAAGGATTCTCTATACCATGAGATCCTATTATGTCTATTCTCTAAACGTTAAAATCTAATATTCTAATTATGGGTATGCACCAATAAAAGGTTATTAAGCCTGCATCTTTAAAAACACTCTTTGTGAAGATATATATCTAAAATTAACAATATACAAGAACTCCTAGCCCTCATACACTTACTGACACTTGGTTCACCCTTTATGGGAATGCTATGGACACAACTTTTTATTCCGCAGCTTACAAAAGCTATACTAGACTAGACTATGTCTATATAAGTCAGATTCTACAACCCTTATTGAGATCATCAGCAATCCACACCTGTGTATGGTATGACCATTCTATTCTCTATCTAGACTTAGATGGAGTTATAGACCAAAAAGAACTAAAACGTGGACTTTTGACCCCTCATAGCTAAAAGATCCATTTAGGTTAGACAAAGTTACAAAATCGTTAAATGAATTCTAGAACACTAATAAGGGAACTACTACCAACCAAATTTCTCCATGGGCCGCACATAAAGCTTACATAAGGGGGTTGCTAATTCAGAGCAAATCATTCCAAATCAAACAACACAAAACCTTCATAGCCCAACTTCATCGTGAAATAGAGAAGTTAAATGCCCAACACAAACTCACCCAGAGGCCCAGTGTCCTTACAACCCTAGAAACTAAAAGCTCTGGCGATCCTATTAAATGCTCAATATGAGAGCCATACAAAAACTTCAAACACAATATTATATCTTTGCAAACAAGCCAGACAAGTATTTATAACACAAATTAAGAGAACGTAACAGAGCGTCAAACATCCCTTCTATTTTACTCCCAAATGGCACCTTAACCTCCCACCCTCAACAAATAGTTGATGCATTCGCCGATTTCTACGGGAATCTGTATGATGGGAAGAAAGTCACATCCTCCCTAAATCTAAACTTAAAAACTAAGACCTTCTTAGAGGAAGCAAATTTAAATATTATTTCTAAACAAAATAAAGAAATCCTTAATGCTACAATAACAAAGGCTGAAGTCCTGGCAGAACTAAGATGTGGACTTTTGACCCCTCATATCTAAAAGATACATTTAGGTTAGACAAAGTTACAAAATCGTTAAATGAATTCTGGAACACTAATAAGGGAACTACTTTCAACCACATTTCTCCATGGGCCGCACATAAAGCTTACATAGGGGGGTTGCTAATTCAGAGCAAATCATTCCAAATCAAACAACACAAAACCTTCATAGCCCAACTTCATCGTGAAATAGAGAAGTTAAATTCCCAACACAAACTCACCCAGAGGCCCAGTGTCCTCACAACCCTAGAAACTAAAAGAACAGCTCTGGCGATCCTATTAAATGCTCAATCCATGAGAGCCATACAAAAACTTAAAACACAATATTATATCTTTGCAAACAAGCCAGACAAGTATTTAGAACACAAATTAAGAGAACGTAACAGAGCGTCAAACATCCCTTCTATTTTACTCCCAAATGGCACCTTAACCTCCCTCCCTCAACAAATAGTTGATGCATTCGCCGATTTCTACGGGAATCTGTATGATGGGAAGAAATTCACATCCTCCCCAAATCTAAACTTAAAAACCAAGACTTTCTTAGAGGAAGCAAATTTAAAAATTATTTCTAAACAAAATAAAAAAATCCTTAATGCTCCAATAGCAAAGGCTGAAGTCCTTGCAGTTATAAAGGATCTCAAGATAGGAAAGGCAACGGGACCAGATGGATTTGCCAGTGAATATTACAAAACTTTTAAGGATATACTAGTACCCCATATCACAGACTTTTGTAACCCCATTTTAGAAGGTCAAACGATACCCCCCGAATTATTACAAGCAAAAATAGTAATGATTCCAAAACCAGGCTAACAGACTAAACCCTATACTCCCTTCGTTGATACACTCAGATCAGGTGGATTTTATTAGGGATAGGGAGGCTCCGGATAATATTAGGTGGATGATAAATATAATAGACTACCTGGGTAAAACACAGGTGCCTTCTCTGCTTCTATCGTCAGATGCGGAGAAGGCATTTGATAGGATAGATTTGAATTATATGAAGGCGGTTTTAGCTCACATGGGCTTTGAGGGTTCATTTATTAAAGGGACAGTCTGCAATAGAATTGTTTTGGTTTTAAAAGATAGATAATACCTTTATTACCCATTCCCCAGTTTTGCATAACCAACACAGTTACTGTATATTAATATACTTTTTACCTCTGTAATTACCTTGTATCTAAGTTTCTGCAAACTGCCTCTTTGTCTCAGATCCTTTGACAGACTTGCATTTTAGCCAATTAGTGCTGACTCTTAAATAACTCAAAGGGTATGAGCACAATG
>CAJPDP010646362.1:430-18503 GCA_905336975.1 Bombina variegata variegata
CCTGCTCCTCACAGAGACTGTACACGCTGCCTGCATCTCTCAAGCTGCTCAGAGGTAAACACAGCCTTCACACTTTCTGAGCCCTGCACATAATTAACCTCATGCCACAGTGTGAGTGTTGTGTCCATTGTTATTAATTAGGAGCCAGTATATATCGTTTTCACTCCTGTTTCTCCTGGGATAAGGTATGCTGCTGAGAGTTGCTTCTAACTATAGAAATCCAATCTGAACTGTATATATGTGTAAATAGTAGTCTGAACTGATTAAGATTATCTGATACCTGAGATAAACAGGTCTCTACCTGCATACCTCAAAGAAGGGAACTCAATAATTCACTGCAAGCTTGCTTGGGTGTCTTGTCATATAGGATACTCCTGGCTGAGTGAGACAAATAATCAAATCCGCAGCTGCAGATCCACATCTTCCTCCAATCCATTACAGATAATATCGGGGATGTTTTGTGTTTGTCTCCCTTGTGCAAGTTATGGTATTTTATATAATTAACTGAAGTCCTATAGGGGAGAAAGAAAACATAAGAATAAAAAAAAAGTTAGTGTGTTGTTCCATTGGTGTATGGGCTCTCGATGAGTCTTGAGGTTCTGTGGGTGGTGAAATTTGTATCTGCAGGGTTTCACAGAATGTTGACAGATCATCCAAGTTGCGGAAATTGGCTGATTTATCTGCTCTCGTGGCTGTTAGGCTTACTGGAAATCCCCATCTGTATGGGATCTTGTGAGATCTCAGGACTGAAGTTATGAACTGTAGTTCCCTATGTTTTTGCAATGTGGTAGGGCTTAGGTCTTCAAAAATTTGAATTGAGAAGCCCACATGAGTTATTTAGTGTTTTTGTCTTGCTTGTCTCAGGATTTCTTCCTTGTCCTGGTAATTAAGGAGTTTCACCACTACATCCCGTGGCAGAGATTTTGCTGGCTGTTTGGCCCTGAGGGCTCCGTGAGCTTGTTCCATAACAATGTTTGTTGAGTTGCTGGTACCTTTTATGGTTCTGAAGAGGTCCTGTAGATAACCTTATAATGCTGTAGGTTGAACAGATTCAGGTACACCTCTTATTCGTAGATTGTTCCTACGTCCTTTTCCCAAAGGTGGTGGATGGTTTCCTCCTGGTTGTATATTCATTGTGAGAGGTGTTGAATATCCTGAGTAGCAGTGTTATGGCTTTCTTCTAGGTTAGTTACTCTGTGGTCAACTTTTTTAATATCTTTTTTCATCTCATTGAACATGTCACGCATGTCTGACATAGCTGTTTTTATGTAATTATTTGACGCTGAGTTTCAGATCATCCTTTGTTATTTCATGGGAATTGCAGTGCTCTCTTATATTGTGTATCTGCACCTTTATTGTCGTGGCAGGTGCAGAGGTAGTGGTTAAAGGGTCAAGGGTTATAGGTGAGGGTCCCTCTGCTTGTTTAAGGTAGTGGTTGATCATTTTTGTTTTAGCTGGTGTCTCAAGTTTTTGCTGTTTTTTTGCTGGCATACTCGCGTGGGTCACTGGAAGTTTAATTCTGGTTGCCTTGGGTAAGTGAGCCGCTGGCGTTATTTGTTTGACAAGAGTCTGCTTATATTAGAAGAGCTCCACTAACACTGGTGTTGTAGTACCTGTGTTTTTAGTATCTTGTATCTGCCAGACATGTTTTGTTAGCACGTGGGATTTGTTCAAGTTGACACTAAATCTTTTAGTTATGTGAGTTGCTTGCTGATTTTAGAATAGTAACCACTATTATATGCTTTTACTGCCTGCCGAGTAATTGGCTGGTTATGTGTATTTTACACCTTGTTTTTTAGGTCTTTTTAGGCCCAGTAGAGAAAATTATCTGATTAAATGACAGTATAGGGGTTTCTGTTTTTATTCAGGCTTGCGTGCGTGTAATCGTGGGGTTTTCCAGGCTTAGTTCCTGCTGAGCTGTATGGTAATTTTTCCCTATGCTGCAGTTATAAATACCGTAAGAGGCCCCTTGCTATTTACCCCTAAGCCACTCGATTACTTACCCAATGCTGGGGTGTTTAGTGCTGTTTGGTGTGTCTAAAGACAGCCTTGCTGTGGGAGCTCAGGGTAATGGGTTATGTTTGACTCACTTGTTCAGTGCTGTACTTGCTGCTTACTTGCCGTGTCGGGTCCTTCTGTGAGCCTTTGTCAGGCTGTGCAGCCCCTTAACCTTCTGTGTGCTCTGATAGCTGTTACTTTTCTTGGTTTGCGGCTCAATGTGTCTTTGCCCGCGATCGTGGGTAGTAGCTGATCATTACGTAGGCCTACTCCAGGCACTGAGCTCTGTGATCGTGATTTGTAGCTGCTCTAGGCTGTCAATGCCGGTGGTTGCTTTTCTTAGTTTGCAACTCGGTATATTTTTTCCGGCTAGCACGGGTAATGGCGGACCGCCACTTAGGCCTAACCCAGGCGTTGAGTTCCGCGATCGTATTTTGCGGCTGCTTCAAGCAGTCGATCGAGCGGTCCACAGCTTATCCCTATTTATGCAATTCCCTCTGCAATGGTTGCTGATTATTTTCACCTGATAGCTTGGTGATGGATGCCGAACTGGGGGATCCGGGGTTAGGGGCTAGTCTAGCATGCGGCCATTACCCTGTACGGCCAAGCTCCACCCCTATATATATATATATATATATATATATATACACAGTCCAGCAATTGCACTCACTGGATTTAAACCACAGCTAACTTTATTGTGTGACATTTTGGAACATTCACTCCTTCCTCATATACTGTATATATATATATATATATATGTATATATATATATATATAGGACAATATGAACTGCCTTACCTCAGAGGTCTTCTGTCCATGGTCAGATCAACATGTGTGCCTACAGCAACAATTCTGTACCTCTGCTGAGCCTGGACTTATCTTCAAGATCTGATACTTCTCTAAAGCTTCGAGGTCAATCCTGCCGTCATTCTAATCAATTAGAGTTTAACATGTAAATCCTTTATATTCTTGAGTTGTTGTAGGCAAGTATTCAAATGGTGGCACTGGCCTCTGCAGGTAGGTAGCCTTCGCACTCTCCTCTGTGAACTTTCCAAGAAGAAGTACAAATTATAGTGCAATACATTTTTTTCACCAAGCCTGGATCTAAATGAATGTACTCACTAGGTAGCTGTGATAAATTCCAAAAAACCTTTATTGAAGACACTTAGCATATTTATCTTCAAGCAACTTTAATCAACAGTTAAAATCATGCTACCCATTTGGTGGTTTGGTAAGGGAGGTTTATATCAAATTCAGAACCTACATTTGATGGTAGAGTTTTGATAAAGTATCTTTAATGGGAGAAACTATATAATACAACAAATCAAAAGAACAGTATACATCTCTATATTAAGGTATTACATTTTAAATATTCAGTATTTGTTGTATATGGTCTTAGTGTAATCAGTTTAGCCCTCTATAATACTGGAAGGAGTGACAAATTATATTACCATGGCCACGTACAACACGTTGCATATTTCATATCAATACATTATGTCTGAACACAAGTGGATGGATTACGGAAATACTTATGGGTAATGTTAAACAAAGTTTCAGGGAAACAATTACTATCAATAATGGTGGCATTTGTTCCATAACAATTCTTTAGAACATAAAGCAGTACACATTACTTCTTTAGTGATTCCGGCAAAAATATTCTCTGTTTATATTTGGATGAGATCCCGCACAGAAAGTATCTGATTGATTATCCTGTACAGAAATTGGGTGCGGAACAAAGAAGCACTTACATATTCAGCAAAAACACTTCAGAAATTTTAGACTGAAGTGCCCTAAATGTCCAGCAAATCCAACTTCCTTTTGAACAGATCAAATTTCATGGAATAAAATGTAAACATATTTATGTATTTTAGGAAGATTTACATATGTTTTATATTAATCCTCACTTATATAGTCCAAACTCTGTTCTGGTGACATAATCATAATATTAAAAGGAATGATCCATCCAGAACAAGGGCACATGAATCCTTTCCTGATCCTGACAAATTTATGTATCATATATACATATCTTCGGAAATCCATGTCTTTTCCCTACATACTGTATATATACACAGTATATACAATGTATGAGTGTGTGTGTGTGTATATGCAAAAGTCTGGCGCTAGCAGTTTCAGATTAAGGAAGACATCAGTTTGGATACAATAGGGCAATAATCCACAATAATAATTGACATAATAAAAAGAATTCCGGAAAACACAGATATTGTGATTATAAATGCAGCTGACCTCCTGATATTGAACCAGTATATTTTACCGTATACAGTATAATTTAAGGGAAATCAGAATGGTTAAGGATTAAATTCAGTTACTGTGAATTCAGTGATAGGATTCAAAAGCCTCAAAGAAGGAGCCCAAGTGAATGAAAAATCTTAGGTAGTTACTGTACAACCACAAGTTGTCATCTATGTCTATGAAGACCCCTTGTGGCTCCTACTTACTTCATATAACTTCAATCGAATGAGGTGAATGCCGCACTATAATACACAAAATTCCCCACTGCTGTATATGTCTGTGGATTAATCTGTAAGGATGATAATGTGAAGGTAATAGTCTAATAAAATTAATAGTCCAATACAAAGTCTCAGTGCCCTCTAAAGTGATAAAAACTCCTTTTGCGTGTCGAAGGTGAAATCCTTTTTCATCACAGGTATACACAGCAGTGGATAATTTTGTGTATTATACAGCAATTGACTACTGGTGTTATGTATGTTTAAAATACCTCGTATAAACTTGAGGATGTAGCATGTGAGTGTAACAGAAAGGTGTATACTATCTATAGATAGATAGATATATATATAGATAGATAGATAGATAGATAGATAGACAGACAGACAGAATTACAGCTCACTCTACTAGATTGGTTGCCACATCTTGGGTTCTCAAGAATGAGGCTTCAGTTGATGAAATTTGCAAAGCGGCCACTTGGTCTTCTCTGCATACCTTTACAAAATTTTGCTTTGTGACGGTTGCTTCCACTTTTTGCCACTCTTTGCTGCTTTTTGCTCTATACTTCCTATATGGATGCATTGCCAATAAGAATTGTACATTTATTTTCTCTATCACATGTTTAACAGTTTCCTTATTGCAACTTTTCTTGCTATTTGTGGAGCTCTATTGTACTGAATTGGGGTTATGCTGATAATTCTGACTGCATGCATGCCAGCATAACCGTATAATTTCAGTTATCAGACACTCAACTTCAACTATTAGCACAAGAGACATTTTTGTATAAGGATTGGATTATTCCTATGAGTAATATTTAATTAAGTATTTTTTCCAGTGGCCACTTGTACTAACTTATTCCATTATTGTTTATAGGTGGTATTGCAAATAAACTTATGTTTTTAAATTTTTTATATACTTTTGATAATAAACTGATTAATAATCTATACACTTTTTTCTGACGTATTTTGGCTTGGATACTGCCGTATCCCCTAGAACAATAATTATTATATCAGTAGCTTTTATGGGTAGTGCTGGTTAGGACATACTGTACCACTTTTTTTCTAACCTTTGACATTTTCTTTTTGATGAGTTTAATTTATTTTATGCCCCCAGGCACCATAGGATATAGAGATATTTTATAGATATCCTGGGTATACTATGCAAATGTAATAGTTTGGGTATTGAGCTGGTAAGAATGTTTCTAATGTTATATATATATATGTTTGTGCGTGTATTCTATGCATTATTTAGAGTTGTTTACAGTATTTATAATAATAAATCATTATTAATATGTTTTATATTTAATATTTCAAGCATTTGCTTTAAAAATAGTAATTCTTCATGTGCGCTAACCAACATCACGTTGTGCCTAAAGCACAAAACACAAATTGTGTTATGCATATTTTCCAATCCTACGTTCTTTACATAGAAAACAAATTCATTTTTATTATTAAATATATATTTCTATAAATATATAATAATGTTAATGTAAAAATAAATATCTATACCTATATATCTATTGGAATAGATATATAGGTATATACAGATATATATAGTAATATACAATAAAATAACATTTTCTTGCTAACGAAAATGGCACACTAAAGAAAGGGCCTGAAGACTCCCCCCCAATTCTCAATGACCCTAACCTAAACAATAAACACATTGATGCACAGATATTCTGGGACACTGATTTTCCTATACATGCTATTGCCTGCTGACAAAACTGCCTAGCCTGCATGCAAAAATATTATACTCCCTTTAATAAACAGACAGACAGAATGTCTGAAAAACAGAAAGGAACAGACAAACACAACAAACACCAAGCAGAAATACACTATGTGTACAAAATTCACATATTGAAACAGCAGAGGTCACAGCACAAGACACCCACCCTATAGTAACGCAATTGTCTGCACTATTCCTACCCAAAATTGAACAGCTCCAGACGGGCCTGGATACACTATGGGGCCGAATTATCATTGTGCGAGCAGTCATGATCTGATATTGCGGATTATGTCCGCTGCACATCGATAAATGCCGACAGCATACGCTCTCCGCATTTTTCATTGCACCAGCAGTTATTGTGAACTGCTGGTGCAATTCCGCCCCCTGCAGATTTCCAGCCGATTGGCCGCTAGCAGGGGGTGTCAATCAACCCGATCTGGTTGATTTCTGGTGATGTCTGTCTGCCTCCTCAGAGCAGGTGGACAGGTTATGGAGCAGCGGTCTTTAGACTGAAGGCTCGCCAGAAACACGGGGCATCAAGCTCCATACGGAGCTTGATAAATATGCCCCCATCTATAGACTTCAAATCTTTCTCAGCATTACTGGGGTCAGTAGAGCAGAAGGTAGCCGAAGGAGAAGATAGAAAGAGGGAAACAACTAGTTCCATCACTTACCTTCAAAAACAAAACAAGCTACTACAACTAAAGCTAGATGATCTAGAGAACAGATAATGGAGGAACAACATTCGTATAGTTGGACTGCCAGAATCCCTCTCCTCTGCGGCCTTACTGGACTTTGCGGAAAACACACTACAAAAACTTTTGAAAGTCGCTCAGACAAACATTCCGTGCACCGCTGAAAGAGCCCATAGAATAGGCAGGCAACCCAACAAAATGCACAAAATGCAGCTCCAAGACAAGTAATGATTCGCTACTTAAACTTTAAAGATAAGATGCTTTTACTGAGAGCATACAGACAAACTCCAGCAATAACCTACAAGGAAAAGAGAATCTACATGTTCCAGGACTACTCAGCAGAGGTGGCCAAGAAAAGAAGGGAGTGCTCCCCTAATTGCAAAGCATTACTGGATCAAGGAGAGTCGGTAGCCCTATTGTACCCAGCCCCCCTAAGACTTCAGACGCCAACAGGACCAAAGTTGGACTATTGCAGACCCAGAAAGTAGATTTGAAATGGGATAAACAAGCTGTCATCATCGGAGGAGTCTATGGCCCCCATACACATAAACAGGAATTTTGGGCAGCACTTAGCACAAACCTATTAAAATTTGCAGATGCACCAATCATCCTAGGGGGTGATTTTAATATTGCGCCACAGATGCCTGCTGACAGATTTCGAAATCCCAATGTGCGCACGCCCCCAGTTAGACCCCCCACAAATGCTAGAAGAGACTCGCTTATTCTTAAAAAATGCAATCACACCCTAGCAGTCACAGACATATGGAGGGACAGACACCCAGAAACTAAAGAATATACGTGCATCACACCAGCAAAGGACACAATGCCAAGAATTTATATATTTCTGACCTCTCATGCCTTAGGCCCTAAAGTTGCAGAAACTTACATTGATGTTACAACCATCTCTGATCCTGCCTCTGACCATGCACCGATCTCCCTCAAACTCCTTAACAAAACAAGATGGGGGAAACCCAGTAAGTGACCAAAATAACTTATACTGTGACCAAAATCTCAAACGTCACCTGGTAGGGGAATGGGAAGTCTATGACTCCATAAACCAACAACATAGAGAAAATGCCTTGCTACACTGGGAGGCAGGGACAGCAGTGCTAAGGGGGGTAATTACTTCTTATGTGACAGGGATGTTTAAAAAAAAAAAGACAACTAAGGAAACTCTATTGAGATGGGTGTTGAATGCCAAAAACAAATATCTGAGAAACCCAAACAACTCGACTAGACAGAAATACCAAGAGATAAAACTGCAAAGGGACAAAACATTATAGCTAGAATCCATAAGGAAAAGGACAGCCTTTCAAGCCTAATACTACAGGCATGGCAGCAAAACAGGCCAACTTCTAGCTAGAATCACAAAACTTACAAAACCAAAGTTATTGCTGCCATCAAAAGTAATAACATAATACATAACTCCACCAGTGTTCCCTCTAAGACCAGATTTGTGAGCAGCCCAGCAGTAAAACCGTTAATAAGGGGACCACACCTTGCAGTCTGCATTGTGTAGTGTTTACTAATTGCTCTTATTAACTGTTTCACTCCTATGCCGCTCGCAAAACTGGCCTTAGAGGGAACACTGACCTCCACTATGGTGTTTCAGAACACATTCAAAGAATATTACACAGCACTATACCAGGGTCAGTCAGTGGACAACTCCCAGCGAAACACTTTTTGGCAAACATTAAACCCCCCAGAGATCACTGAGGATAGCATGCAGGCCTTGAATGCACCCATTTCAATACAGGAAACAACAAAAGCACTAAAAGAATTACCACTAGAAAAAGCCCCGGGGCCTGACGGTCTCCCAGGGGAATTTTATAAGATATTACAAAAAGAAATTTCACCCACCCTTACAAACTTATACAATAAGTTAACGACAGGCACAACTAATCTATCCCAATATTTCACAGAAGCGCAAATCTGTGTTATACACAAAACAAACAGAGATCAGCTCCTTCCAGAGTCCTATCGCCCAATTTCACTAATAAACACTGACTATAAACTACTAACAAAAATTCTAGCAAACAGACTGGCCAAAGAACTGCCTACTTTAATACATAGCGACCATACGGGGTTCATTAAGGGAAGATCCTCGGTTACAAACATTAGAAAACTTCAATTTATACTGACTCACTTTTGGAATAGCAAAGAAAACGGAACTGAAAATAAAACACCAGACAGATGTGTATTGTTGGTCGATGCTGAGAAGGCTTTTGACAGGATCCTTTTGGATCACCTCTTTCATACTCTAGACAAGTTTGGCATAAAGAGCCTCTTCGCACAGACCATTAAAGCTCTCTATTCCAACCCACAAGCATAAATTTTATTTAACGGAGAATCCTCCCTACCATTCCCACTCATAAGAGGCACAAGGCAAGGGTGTCCTCTGTCCCCCCTACTATGTGATCTGTTCATAGAGCCCCTAGCTATCAAGATCCGCACAGAAACAGAAGCCCTCAAAATGGATAAGGTAAAATGCTACCTATCTCTGTTTGCAGATGACATGGTTCTATATAGCCAAAACCCAAATTCAAATCTCCCCAAAATTACGTGAATTATTGGACAGTTTGGAAATATATCGGGCTATTAACTCAACACTGATAAATCAGAATTAATATGGCTCTATTCACAAACACCCTTTCCCTACATTGCCATGACATTTAAAGATAATAAAACACTCTTTCACATACCTAGGAATTAAACTTTCGGCTAACCGTAAAGACTGGTACCACCTAAATTACAAACCTATAATTAAAGACATGCAGGATCTAATGAACAGATAGACAACCCTTCCCTTATCTATCTCTAGAAGAGTAGGAATCATTAAAATTATACTCTTTCCCAAAATACTATACTTATTTCAGATGATAACAGAAATAATACACAAAGCAGACCATAAACTCTTAAATAAATTAATGTTCTCCTTCATCTGTAAAAACACTAAACACAAAATTCACTCACACAGAATGATGGCCTCAATCAATTCCATGGGTTTGGCAGTCCCAAACCTGGAATATTATAGCTGGGCAGCCCAGGTGAAATATGTCCTGGACTGGATAACGGGTCAAAACCACTTTACCATACCCAACTTAGAAGAACAAATAATCAAACCATGGTCACTCAAATCAATACCACACATGACACAACATCAATTAAAGAAACTGATTAATAACTACCCCCTAATGCAACAACCATTGCTGGCCTGGAGGAAAACTTGCAAGAAACTAAAATTTAATCATCAGATCACAAAATTTCTTCCCCTACAAGGGAACCCTGAGTTCCCAGCAGGTATTGACACTAAAGTTTTCCAACTATGGAAAGGGAAGGGACTAAAATTGGTGTCACAGGTGATAGAAAAGCTGGAACCCAGAGTAAAGAAATTCCCTGACATACAAATGCAGTTCCAACTCCCACACAACCAACACTTTGCTTATTTGCAAAGGAAACACCAGACAGATGTGTATTGTTGGTCGATGCTGAGAAGGCTTTTGACAGGATCCTTTTGGATCACCTCTTTCATACTCTAGACAAGTTTGGCATAAAGAGCCTCTTCGCACAGACCATTAAACACAAGAGAATCACACACTAGATTGTTGAAAAGAGCTTACACCTCACCAAAAATATACAAAAAAATGGTTCCCCAAACAACAGGGTGCTGTCTTAGATGCTTTAAAAAAGAAGCTGACCTGCCACACATGATTTGGGAATGCCCCAAACTATAAAAATTTTGGGGCATGTTGACACACTGGCTAAACTCCAGATTACTCCTGGAAATAGAGTGTTCTCCTCAAATGGTAATGTTTCTGTCCCCCTCTAAAAAAGATACAAGCACAGGTAAAACCACTAGTGCATAATGCGATCCTTCAAGCTAGGAATCTTATTTTTTAGAACTGGCTAAAGAATGAGATACCCACTTTAACACAATTGAGACTCAGCATTCAGAAACAAATGACACAGGAACAAGCAGACACACTAAGAGACATGCAAGGAAGAACACCACATTTCATGAGAAAGTGGGGACCATACTTGCATCAGTTAGTCGACAGTATACAAAAGCGAATTCTCTACCCACTGAGAAACACAGATTATCTATTGAAGGCACAATTAAGGGGGGTGGCAATTAGAATGGACAGGTAGATAGAATACATCAACTGCAAATTCTGTCCACTAAAATAGGAGGGAAGGAGGACCCGGAAAGTAGAACAAAGTGGAAACCCAAAATACTAGCTTTAGCATAGGCCTAGAAACCTCAAACTACAGGATTTTGACACTAAAAAACACTTAGAACTTAAGGCATAAAGATTCCCTCGAGGCATAGGAGGGACTATACAACTGTGAGCTAGGCAGACTGGCACCCCGGAGGTTAGAAAATCTTGGCAATAACTGAAGGTTAGAAGTATTTAATGTAAGAATTAAACTTACTTGGTATATTAAGCCACTATGTTTATTGTGTGTAGGTTTTCTCTGGCCATAACGTTATCTCCAACTCACTCAAGAGTTGTATGTAGGAAGAGGGAAGGGGGAATAAAAAAAAAAAGAAGAGATGGCAAAGGTACCAAAGAAAAAAAAAGACTACCTAGCTATAACCAACTTACATGCAAACAAAAGAAAGACTCAAAGAAAGGAGTAAAGAGACACAAAAAAGCTTTATTATATGACTAACAAAATCGTATACTGGAAGTGCTGTTTGTGTTTGTAGCATTTTCCTGTATAAAGAACATTGGAATCTAAAATATTCATAACCTCTGTCGGGTTAGCACACGATCGATAAGTCTTAGGTTTTTTTTCTTGTGCGCTCTCCATTGAAGTCTATGGGGCATATTTATCAAATGTCTGTCCGACATGATCCGATCAGCGGATCATGTCCGACAGACATCGCTGAATGCGGACAGCAATACGATCTCCGCATTTAGCATTGCAACAGCAATTCTTGTGAACTGCTGGTGCTATGCCGCCCCCTGCAGATTCGCAGCCAATCATCCGCCAGTAGGGGGTGTCAATCAACCCGATCATATTCGATCGGGTTGATTTCTGGCGATCTCTGTCTGCCTCCTCAGAGCAGGTGGACAAGTTATGGAACAGCGGTCTTTAGAAGGATTACCAGAAACACAGGGCTTTAAGCTCCATACGGAGCTTGATAAATATGCCCCTATGGGGGAGTTAACAAAGTTGCCATATTGAAAAGTGCTTTTTACTTTCAACTTGTAGTACACGCGATACCTGATGTGCGCAAAAAGCTTACTTCTAGGGAAGTTTACTCTTGAACAAAAGTGCTAATAGCACGCTACTTGTAATCTAGCCCTTTATAGAGAGACACGTTCATGTATGTGGGAAAACACACACATTAGTTAGGTAAATCATTACAAGATGCCTAATTCCACTTCTGATTAACTCCAGACCGTGAGGACCACAAATAGTACTTTATAAACTTTCTCCTTTAGCACAAATAACATGTAAAATGACTGTGTCTGTCTGATGCAAGAGATTCTTATACCAAAAACATTTCTTTACAAGATAGAAAAAGAGACACCTGGTTCTTTATAAAGCACCCTCCTTTCTTGTTTGGAAGAGCTGTCTGTCTTCAGAGTAAAGTGACATTTGTTAAACTGTATCATTTGTGTAGTGAATGAAGTCGAAAAGCTTTGCTCTGTATCAGAAATAGTCATATGGTGCTACATAAAAGATGGAAATGAGCAACTATGCAAAGCAAGCTACTGAATAGAGATGAAAATGCCAGAGCTGAGCTGCAATGGAAGAGCAAATTAGATTAGTGACAGCTTAGAATACTGTATGTGATTTTGCAAAACACTTTTATTAGTGCTAAATTTTAAAAAATAGAAATCTTAATGCATTGTATAGTAGAAATGTACATGTACAAATATGTATTTTGAGAATTGCAGGTTTTATTAGTTCAGCATAGGTTAAGTACAGGAACTTAAAGCAGATTCTGAAGCTCTATAGAGACAGGATTACCACGTGTCCAGTATTTAAATGGACAGTCCGGCAGTAGTGGACCTACTTAACAAAGGGCCCTGGTGCAAAAACATTTTTGGGCGCTCCAAAGATAACTCCGTAGTAAGCAATAGTAATGATATACATGCTGCTGAGTATAATTATTAAGAGGAGAAATAGATGGACTGGCAACCTGCCAGTAGAGACTGGCTGCTATGGGCCCCGTCTAGCACTTGGGCCCTGGTGCCACTGCACCTGCTGCACCAATGGTAGTTCCACCTCTGCAGTCCGATATTTCAACAGGCTGTCCAGTAAAAAAACTAAAAACTAAACATAACTGGTAAAAACTAAACAAAAATACTGGGCACTTAAATGTCCAGTTTTGATTTAAAGACTTCTGAGTGGCAGCTAAATTGTTAAGGCTTTTTATTCATTTATGCATGACAAATATGGCACAGAAAGAAGTGACACAACTCTGCATTTTACTGCAGAGTTTAAAAAAAATCACTATCTTATGAATTACAAGCAGTCATGGAAGTATGAAACCACTGCATTGAGTGTTACTTGTAGCCACTGGGAAATCTCTGCTTTTTGTTTTTCACTGACAATCATGAGGATGTAAATACACTGCTCTGTATGTGCTACTGGCAGTAAAGGGGGTCAAATTACTGCTATGTGTGTTACTGACTGCAAACAAGATATTGTCACTGATTTGTGTGTTGCAGCCAAAGGGATTAAATCTTTTGTTGTGAAAAGTATATATAAAGGGTTCAAGAGTGGAGCCTAAAAGACAGAATTTGAGGGAAGTCAGTGTGTGACCCCAACTAACCACATTCACATAAAGGTTGTACAGTATTTTGTGGAGGACATCTGTCAACCCTATATACTGTACATGGGGTGCAATAAGTAGACAGGGACAGGAAGATTATAGGGCTATACTCTCTTAAAACAGCTATTGTTTTGTGTAAAATTGTGCTTGTGCCACACTCCCTTGAGAGGCTAAAAGTAAATTGTGAGACATGCAAATGCTGTAAATCAAATATGCTGAACTATGCAATTTGCAGCATTTAGAAAACCTATAAAAAGTACCAAGAAATATCTTAAAAGCTGCACACCAATCAAAGATGTTAAAAAAAAGCTAATAATAAAAGCTGAAAAGGTATATACACATTTAAGGCTCTATAAATGGGAAAACAATAATGTTACCACCTAATTATAACAATAAAATAGATGTGTAAGGTGAAACCTTAGTCTTCGGTTAATTTTATAAGTAAAATATGAATTCTTTACTTAACTGAGGTTATTCTGTTTACAGTCTTTGAATGGGGGTTAAAGTCAGTTGTGAAAGTCCAATCATTTTTGAAGCCTGTTTTGTCTGTGCTGTTGATTTTGGTGCAGCTCCTGAAAGGGAGACCATTGAATACTCTTCACTACACAATAGGAATTCTAAAAGAACAGCACATGGCATCACCGCAATTCACAATATAATAAAATTTATTAATATAGACACATATCCATATTCACTTACTGCATATAATATGAAACAATCTCATCACAAAGTTTTATCAGTCTCTCACATGGTATGAGTCCAGAGGGGAACTTGTGTCACTACAGCTGGCCATGATATAGCCTTGACAGGATATTCTCAATGCAAGACCGTTATTTGGACATACAGGAACAGTAAAATCAAAAGCACTCTGGTCTACACATTTCACCCGTACTTATGCAAACTTCAATCATCTGTGTTATAGATGATCCTAAATGGGTATATAACTGCTAAATCCCACCTTCTTTGGGAACAATTGTCCAATCCTAGCAAAATGACGCCAATCTAGACTGGCATTACAAAGCCCTCCAATCAAACCTCTTGACATCTAAGCAGATCGCCATGTGAACCCTGGCAAAATAGCATAGGTTGCTTGGGGCAAATCTGCTGTTATTACTGTGTTAATTAGGTGCTATATTAGCTAATAACTGAAAGGGAAAAACACAATGATCACAAAGTAACAATGTTATTTTTACAAATTATTATAAACAAATGCAGTATTCGTTATAATCCTATACAAATAATATATCACATACCTCTCTTACTTATTATAGATACACAAAGAATTAATTATAACATAAAAACTGGCAAGTCCAATACAATCCAAATAAGAGATCGATTTGTTTCCTTTTTACTCGTTCATGGGGGCCGACACCCAAGGGAACGCTTTCAAAAATGTGGATTTTTATACTTTTAGGGCCTTGATTATGGGCAATTCAGAAATGCTTCGAAAAACTGTGGGTTTTTAATCCAATTTTGATGTTTTCTACGTTTGATTTTATGTTTAGTCCTTGCCACATAGATTCTTTCACATTTGCATGTTAATGCATAAACCACGAATTTGCTGTTGCATGTTCCTCTACTTCTATTAGCTAGCATCCTGGGATTATAGTAATTGGTCAACAAATCACTTTTCCAGATATGTACATGCAGCAGTTTGCTCTTCCGCATTTATGTGTCCCTAGTTTCACTGATAACCAATGTGTCTGTGTGCCAATATTGGATTTTATCCCCTAATTTATAGATTTTAATTTGGAAGGAACTATAATATTTTTTAAATTCATATTTTTACTAAAGATGATATGGGGAGTATTACCTTCTATCTCCTTTAACACAGGATCTGCTTGTAATATGCCCCAGTGTTTTCTGAGTGCCCTATTAGTAAACCCTGCCCCTTCGTTATAAGTTGTAATTAAGTTAATGCTGTTATTTTGGGCTTCTTTTGAAATGTTCTATTTTGGTTTTAACAATTTTTCCTTGGAAATTGCTTACTTCTTAGCCTATCCTGCTGTACCAACTCTGGATCATACTCTTTATCTAGAAACTTTTGTTATAATATATCTGCTTCCTAAGAGAAATCTTGAAATGGGGAGCAGTTACGGCGTATTCAATAGAATTGGTCATAAGGGATGTTTGCTTTTGATCTAGAGAGGTGACCACTTTTGGCATTTACAAACCCATTTCTGTTTGTTGGTTTGCTATATTTTTTTTACTAAAACCTTCTCTTCAATGAGATCTACAAAAACTCCAAATTTAAAAATTCAATAGTGTTTTTCATAACTTTCCCTGTCAAATTCAAATTATATTTGTTTTGGTTCATGTACTCAATTAATTGGATAGCACTAGACTCATTACCTTCCCACACCAAGATGATATAATCGATATATCTAAAGTACTTTATTATATTACTGCTAGGGGTTTTTCTGCCAAAAATTGCCATATATATATTGGCATATGGGGGGCCATGGTGGTGCCCATGGCCGTCTCTTGAATTTGGCAATAATATTAACCCTCAAAACAGAAATAATTTTGTTCTATGATATTTTGTATATACAATCAACCCAAAAAACCCTACTGGTGTTCCTTAGGCAGAGGATACTTAATAGTAATTGTGTTTGTGATATATGATAGACTTATTAATCACACTAAAATAGACCATGACATTTCTATGCAAAGTTCATCAGTATAAAGCAATATTCATTGGTATAAAGCAATGTCCTGACTATAACAACTCACAATATGTGATAAAACTTAATGAAATTCAGGAGGGGTGCCCGGACCAGCGCCTAAGATGGCCACTTTGCTAGGAGCTCCATCCTGAAGATTTTCACTCCATCAAAATAGCTATAATATTTTAAATCATCCAACGTAGATCTCCACTTTAATGCATAGAGAATCATCTCCTGCAATGGATGACACCTTTATTGCACACTGACAAGCTCCTACACTGGATTAGACAGCAAGGCCTTGTCGATGAATCATTAAGTTTCAACATTCCAACACCCCCCCTCCCCGGTAACTGGGTATGCAGAGAATATATCATCTACTCTGGAAACTACAATAAATCATACAATGGAGGATTTAAATAGCAAAAGTGCAAGCCCTACTAATAGAATTTGAAGGGAAGATGCTAAATAGTTAAATAGTTTTCACAGTCTAACACAATTAGTAAAGTCTGGCACTGAGCATGGGAGTAGACCTATAGCAATGGAGAAGGCTGAGAGGAAAGATGAACGTCATGCACACACCGAGAACATGTCACCTCGATCAACTTCTGGAAACAGTGTCTGTACTCACACACCTCAACAGATGCAGAATATCTCCTATCCCTCGCTCTCTTACACCCTGGAGGATGCGGCAAGCCTCTGAGAAGGAGAAGGATATGTGTTGACTCCAGACGGGAACTCTATTGGAGGCGGATGGGAACAGCAGATGCCAGATCCTAACTTTGATAATGGATATTGGGATACCTCAGCAACTCACAGCATCGGGTCTGTCATGTGGTATCACTTGAGTGGTGATCTAGTGGGCACGACGAAACATAGGCTAAACCTTTACAACATCATAGAACTCCCGGTACACCAGCTTGAAACAACTTATCGGTACATAAAACGTACATTTCCTTTTGGCCCAATACATGGGTCAGAGTCTAGATCGCAGATCCATCTTAATGATGGCAGCATTCCAACACCTGTCAGTGAACTTCACGTTTCACTGGCTATTGCCTTACAAGCAGCTGCTTTGAGATGGTATAAGACCGCCATTAACTTCAAAAGGGGAGTTGGATAAATAAGATTTATTGACGTGTGTGTTTTGATCAGCAAACTATATATCGGCTTGTCCCTCATGCTACTTATGTTTACATTTTCTTCCGCTATCTAAGTGTAACTTAATTTCACAATCAGATTGGTAAAGGCACAGAGTATTTGACAAACAATTTAAATTAGCAATAGTGGTATATAGTTCTGGTCTCCATACATATTTTAATAGTTGCACATTTATAAACTCTTCCACAAACATATACCTTTGCCCTCTGTTTCTGATTTATTTGTTTATTCTCATTTCTCTACACATAGGTCTAAGTAATATCGAATATGTTGATATAGTGACTATATCTGATAATATTGAGCCCCCTCATACAGACTGACTGTATAGCTATTTGCAGATTATGCTAGTGTACTTTGTGGATTATAATTCTAGGTCAAATACCCATACACTTCCCATGCCTGTTAGATATATTAAAGGGTTAAGCTATCTTTATCCAACAGTCTGAATTTGCAATTTATCATAGTTGTGCTTATATTACATTTATATTTAGCTATTTGGTCAAAATGCCTAAAATATTGTTACTGGTGGTTGTTGGTTAAAATTTTACAGCTTGTGATACAGCTCGTGATAG
>CAJPDP010646410.1:0-11618 GCA_905336975.1 Bombina variegata variegata
CTGCAAAGGGAAATATACATAGACCTGACTCATGGCAAATATAAGTAAATACATATATTTAAAACTTTATATTAATACACAAAGTGCCAAACCATAGCTGAGAGTGTCTTAAATAAGAAAAACATACTTACCGAAAGACACCCATTAACATATAGCAGATAGCCAAACCAGTACTGAAACGTTTATCAGTAGAGGTAATGGAATATGAGAATATATCGTCGATCTGAAAAGAGAGGTAGCAGATGAATCTCTACGACCTTTAATAGAGAAGCTATGAAAAAGATTTCCCACAAGGAAAATCAAAGAAATCAATAGGTGATACTCCATTCACTGTTCTTCTAGGAGACCAATATTCTGAAAGCTAGTGAAAACCAAGATCTGTGTATACACTTCTTATCAAGAGTATCAGCATGTTTTTAGACTTTAATGCACAATTGCTATGAAATCTACCCATGAAAACAGAAGATTCTGACCAAGAAAATGGATTAATAAACTCAAGACAAAAGTGTATACAGGGAAGCACCAACAGACAAACACAAAACAGGGGCACCAACAGATAGCATAAAATGAAGTAAATCCCTACACAAGCCACTGTGTACTTTATATACTAACATGATCCTTTGCACGATGCACAAGCCACTCAAACCATGTTTAAAAAAAACAAAAACAAATCAAACAAAAAAACATAATGGAAACAAAGAAAATAAATATGAAGTTTAAACTGTAATGAATTACATATATGCCACATGCATCTCAGTGAAATAAGCAGTTTCATTAGACATCATGAAAGATCAGCTTGGAGTCTGATATTTGGGGGGGCTTATTGTGGTGTTGAGTATTTTGGTAAATATCAACAGGAACCCTTGATACTTATGCTAAATGTGCAAGTTTGATTACATGATTTCAAAGGCGCACCACTATGACCTTTTATCTGACTTCAGTTTAAAGCAATAACATAGGAATCAGTCACTGACAAAAGGCCCCTAAATAATCTAGGGACCGGAACATCCTGTATGTCCCCCCAATTTAGTATTAACAATTTAAAAAACACCAGAATCCTTCAAATAAACTGATTCAACTGACACAAAATCAGCTGTATATTACTCATGAACCTTAGGTTGACTCTCAGCTAATTTTTTTTTATACAGGATTTATTACTTATGTCTAGGAGGCTTGTTCATCTTACTACTACTAATGTATGCTCCAGGGATATTCCTAGAATCAAATACAATACTATAATCAATTTCAAATAGGAATAGGCACACCCTGCGCTATCCACCATGTTAAGCCTCCTCTCCTCAGTGCAGCTCTGCACTCCAACCGTGTTAACAGATCTCCTCACAGCTTGACCCAGACTTCTGCCACCAGACCTTGCATTAGCATAGCTCCTACAGAGCTCAGGTAAGGACCTGATAATGCAACCCTGAAGAAGGTTGTATCAAAATCAACCATCCATGAGTAAAATTGGACTTAAGGGCACATAAAGAGTGGAACCAATAATAAACATTTGGACCATTGCCACATACGATCCCCAATGTCTGTTTCTTCACAACTGTTTTAAATACAGAATTAGTGAACAGGCGAAACTCCACATACAGAGGTCCTTTGATAAAGAAGGGCTTTGATTTCAGTCAAAAACATTTAACACAAGAGTGAATTAAACTGCAGGCAGCCTATATGCTTTTCAGAGAGGAGGTGATTCCCTCTTCAAAAAGCTGCACTTTTATCTCGTTCTAAATGAAGTAACTAAATGTAAAGAGTCTAAAATAAAATGCCTTACTTATGCCTTAGTTATGTTGGTAAGTCACAACATCTATGTAGCCATGCATTAAATTAGTCACACAGCCTGATCAAGAATGAAATCTGTCTGTTACTTATTAGACATGGGGATCATGCTATATGATATAGGTTTCCTAATAGTATGTTATATGATTAGTGCATTACTAAGTACCATTCTATGTTTAGAGAGGCCCTATAAATTACTATATATAAATTTACTAGTTACACCACAGAAAAATCTTAAATCGAGAAATTATACATTTACTGCAAATTCATACAGGAAAGTTAGAAAATAAAAGGCAAGCTGGAAAGTGGAGACAAAAAAATTACAGCTATACACTTGCTATATTTTAACCCCTTAATGTAGGATCAGCCATGTATGTGGTACAATGTATAACTGGGTTAAATAATGTGTATGTATCTTCTTGCCTTTGGAACACTAATGGAATGAATTTAATGCCTCACAAGGCACTTGCCAATGTCCCTAATCCTTTTAAGCTGCTTGTAGAGTACTTATGACTAATGGCAGTCGACTTAAGTACATGGCACATCTTTACCCATAAAACAGAGCGCTATGCTACAACTGTGAATTACTGATGGGAAAAGTCTGCACCTTACACAGTCATGCTGCGAACTGAATGCTTAATAGCTCTGAAACAGATTAATGAGTGCCTACTTTAATCTTTCTCAAGATCTTTATTTTGAGTACTTTAACATAGTTTGGATGACTTTTTAAAACACGAAGCAGTTAGCAAAGTATTATAAGTTAGTTTCATAAGAGAAGCATTGTAAAACTCTAGGCTGTGTCGGGTAATTTTCCATTTGTTATTAAATGCTAAGAAAATACAATGACATGTGCTGTGTATCTTCCATCACATTTTACATAGTTTTAGGTATTGTTGTTTCTGGAACAATGCATGATATACCTTTTGTCATAAGCTAGATAATAATAAGCATTCTAACAGTGGGATATAAACCTTCAATACAGAATGATAAAATAAATTGGTTTAAATTGACATAATATGATTGGCTGCCTTATGTAAATATTTTAGAATCCTCCTGCATAAACATATTTACAACATTAGAGGACCGCATTTGAGCATAGTTAATATAAAAGGAAATTGATGAGCGAGATGGTATGGACAGTAATAATATAGTTGGATAATTAGACTACAGCTGTTATTTCCTTTCAAATCCAAATAAAATATTTGTGTGACACTCACATAACATACATTCAGAATCTCTAAAACCAGGTAAATTATTTACTTTCTATTATTTAGTATAAAAACACACACACAGATCATTAACTTTTTGTAGTATTTGAGGGGAAAATGTTGACATTTGCAAAACAAAAAAAAACAAAAAAAGACATCCAAGATACCCTAAAAAAACAGGTTGTGAAAACATCTCAGTTCCTAGGTGAGCACAATTTAAAGTGAACGTTTTCTGAAGTGTCAACTGACCTATTTATTTACCTAAGTAATGGAAAGAGTCTGCAATGACAACACCGATAACGTTTCTTAAGACTTTCCTAAATAAAATAAAAAATCTGTTTTGTATCTGAATGTTTCACAGCAATCTCTGCTGACCTACAAAAATAAATATAAAAAAATCAGATATAATTAAAATAGTAAATCTTTCTAAAATTAAGAGATTTGCATGAAGCAAGTCGGGTGCAATTCAACAGGGAATACACAAGGCAATGGATACAAAAAAAGATGAGCCAGGAAAGGCTTTCAGTGTGAAAAATAAAAAATAGATGTAAATCTTTCTCTCTCTTACAGCATCTTATAATTTTACATTTAGCTGTAGTGAGTCAGTACTAAAGCTAAAAATATCAAACCAATGGATTGGAAGACAAAAAAAAATTGCTTAAGAGGTTAAGTTTGCAAGACGTTCTTTCAAAAAAGCAAATACATGAACTAATATGCATGAGGAAGGCATGGTGGCTGTTTGAACATCTGCTCAATCAAGGCTTAAATGCCCATGATGAAACTATAGAATTGTAATGACCTCTCGCTTAAAAGGCAGTAAACACCTTGAATTTTTATATATATAAATTATTTTGTTTTGCATAGTAATTTTGCAATATACTTTCAGAATTTCCCTTTTAATGTATTTTTTTAATTCTTAGAGCTGGAAATGTACACTACAGACGTATTCCCACCATAATAAATTACACACAACCCCCAGTCCCCCCCATTATATCTTCTCCCAACACCAGCCATCACTCCAATTATCTCTAACAATAACTACAAACCAATGCATTTAACTTTGACCTGGTCTTCACAGACTGCCCCGGTCACAATACATAATCTAAGCCCCACTACAATTATCCATGATTGTAACCTCCCCCGAAGAGAGCCCCCACTCCAACTGCAAAATCCCAAATAACATTCAGGACATGGGTGGAATGGGCCTGGCATACAAGGTTCCAATTGCTCCCCCCCACCCCAGCCAGAATAACTCAGGGCTGGAACAGACATGCTTTTTATAGGGAACACCTGCATGGGGTTGCACTGCTGCTTTTCCCTGGCTCTATTCCTATTCAGCATTAGAGTGCTAGAGCCTCCCTTAACACTTCATCAATCCAGCAGCTTGTCATTGTATGAGATGCTGCTGACTGGTAAGGTACAAGGGAAAGAGAATATGCAAATATAAGAGGAGAGTCAAAATTAATACCACTGTTATAAGCTATATTTCATAATGTCCTCTTAAGAGGAAGTGGTGCAGACCCATGTAAAAATGTATTTCCAAAAAATTTGAAAGAAAATGATAGTGTTGTCCACTTATCATGAAAAAGACAGGGAATCAAGCACTTTTTAAACTTTTATTGTATGGCTATAAGATTTTTGGCAATGCCGAATATCAATTTACAAAAATCCATAATAGAGACACTCTCTCACAAGAGAAACTATACACCAACTACCATACATGAATCAATTTCAAAATTGATATCAACAAGAGATTGAATATACAGTTAATAACTAAAATAAAAAAAGTAAAAAACAAAACAAAATGTGATGTCACAGGGAGATCGTAACTGATGGGAAAATCAGAAACCTGCAACACCTTACCAGAAGGCAGCCCCAACTCTGTGGAAGGGATATGCTTTCATGGAATGAAATAGGATATATGCAGTTTCTTATTTGCCCTTAAATAGGAAATACATTCACTTAAGACCAAGTACAGTATACAGGGTTAATGAGTCACCGATCATGGATATGCACACAATTGGCTGAAAATAGCTGAACCCTATGCTATAATGTAAACATTTAGAAAAATGTGGGTTAAAGTGTCAAAGAAAATACTTTATACATAATTGAAAAGTGGATTTAAACATGGTTCCTGTCTGTGAACCAATAGCTGAAGTACATATCCCAGATTAAGCTCAAGGAAACAAAGATGGCAGTTATATATACAGGCAAAAGTTTCCTTTTTATATCAATCAACCAAGTCTTAGCATAAATGTTCATGGTTATTTATATTACAAAAGCTTCTAATATTAGTATTTGCACAAACAATGTTAAAGCTGTAGCAAGCATGAAATCCAGCATACAAATGTTTGTTAATGAACGCTGATTTCGAGCAGAGGCTGTAGGTGTGCTGTAAATAGCAGCATGTGCAGTTAGTAATGATGTAAGAAGAGTTGCAAATTCAAAGGAAACAACCAACGTTTTTAATGTTGACAATCCTTCCCCATATTAGCTGCACACAACAGTAAGGAAAAAACTCCGCTCACATACCTAGGTGCTGGGGTTGTATCAAAAAATGTTTGTCATCCGGAATCCTCATGAAGCAACTGGAATCATGTGTAAGCTGTACAATCAATATAGACCTCTCCAACAAGCCGCACACAGCGTATGTGGTGTCACGTGATTAAGCCTACACGTGTTTCATCCCCTGTATCACTCGGGACTTCCTCAGAGGCTTAATTACGTGACGCCACACACGCTGTGTGCGGCTTGTTGGAGAGGTCGATACTGTTTGTACAGCTTACACATGATTCCAGTTGCTCCATGAGGATTCCAGATGACAAACATTCCTTGATACAACCCCAGCACCTAGGTATGTGAGCAGAGTTTTTTCCTTACCGTTGTGTGAAGCTAATATGGGGAAGGATTGTCAACATTAAAGCCGTTGGTTGTTTCCTTTGTATTTGCAACTCTTCTGATACATCATTACTAACTGCACACGCTGCTATATACAGCACACCTACAGCCTCTGCTCATAATCAGCGTTCATTAACGAACATTTGTATGCTGGATTTCATGCTTGCTACAGCTTTGCAAATACTAATATTGGAAGCTTTTGCAATATAAATAACCATGAACATTTATGCTTTCTAAGACTTGTTTGATTGATATAAAAAGGAAACTTTTGCCTGGATATATAACTGCCATCTTTGTTTCCTTGAGCTTAATCTGGGATATGTACTTCAGCTATTGGTTCACGGACAGGAACCATGTTTAAATCCACTTTTCAATTATGTATAATGTATTATCTTTGACACTTTAACCCACATTTTTCTAAATGTTTACATTATAGCATAGGGTTCAGCTCTTTTCAGCCAATTGTGTGCATATCCATGATCGGTGACTCATTAACCCTGTATGCTGTACTTGGTCTTTAAGTGTCTTAAGTGGATGTATTTCCTATTTAAGGGCAAATAAGAAACTTCATATATCCTATTTCATTCCATGACAGCATATCCCTTCCACAGAGTTGGGGCTGCCCTCTGGTAAGATTTTCCCATCAGTTACGATCTCCCTGTGACGTCACATTTTGCTTTGTTTTTCACATTTTTATATTAGTTATTCACTGTATATTCAATCTCTTGCTGATATCAATTTTGAAATTGATTCATGTATGGTAGTTGGTGTATAGTTTCTCTTGTGAGAGAGTGTCTCGATTATGGATTTTTGTAAATTGATATTCGGCATTGCAAAAATCGTATAGCTATACAATAAAAGTTAAAAGNNAAGAGTGCTTGATTCCCTGTCATTTTCATGATAAGTGGACAACACTATCATTTTCTTTCTATTTTTTTGGAAATACAAGGGAAAGAGAGGCACAGACATTTCTGCCTTACAGTACCACTAAACATAAAATAGCATACTCAATAAATGCATAATGAAAAGACAATGCAAAAACACTTAATTTGAATTTCAAATGAGCAGTAGATGTTTTTGTTCTGACAAATGTCAGTTATTTAAATTTTCCTTCCCATTGCATCATGTGAAAGCCATTAGCCGATCAGACAATGCATATACTGAGATCTTGCACATGCTCAGTAGCAGCTGGTGCCTCAGAAAGTGTGCATATCAAAATTGTGCACATTTAGATCATGGAAGTGAACTGGAAAGTTGCTTAAAACCGTGTGTTCTATTTAAATCATGAAAGTTTAATTTTGGCTTTATTGTCCCTTTAATGTTTAACACTTTGTAGGTATGCCTCACCGTGTTTCCTTAACCTGCTACAACAGCTTCTAGAAGTACTTTTAATGATCCCTCCTCCTTCTTACTTAGGAAGCTGGAGGTCACAAAGCAGGGCAGCCATGTGCCTTGATACTGCTGCTTCTACTAGCCTATGTCCAAATCCTTTTCTTTTCATCGCCAGAGGAGATTGTAGTCAGCTGCAATCAAGTGAGCAAGTTCAATTTAATAGGAATCAAATGTAAATAAATAAATAACTATGCTGCAGGTAAAAAAACTGCTGGAAACGTTGCAAAGGCCATTGGATATCCTGCTATTCTGTGCAAATACAGGACGAGTAAGAAGTTGCAGCAGACAAGGTTGTGCTCCTATCTTAAACATTGATTGGACACACACACACACAAATATATATACTGTATGTATATATATATATATATATATATATATATATATATATATATATATAGAGTTATGTGCTAAATTATTTATGTATCCACACTATCCAACATACTCACACAATAAATATGTAACAAGTGTGCGCATGTGGCATTGATTTTTTTTATGTGGCATTGATTTATTATGTCTCCAGTTTGCTGTAACACCATTGTCCCTTTAATTGCATTACTCACGTTGATTTAAAAAATAATATAACTAATAAAATATTTCTTTAAATAAAAATGCTTGAATAACATTAAATTAAGCATTATTTTATTTCCAACATAATCAAATCAGGATTTAACTGTTCATATTGTCAAATACAAGGCAATATAAACAAGACATGCTAAGTCTGCATCTTACCAAAATTATCACCTTATATATAACCATTGTGGGGGGAAAAATCACACAACATATAAATAAGCTTTAAGTGAACTGGTTTCCAAATTAAACTGCCACCACTGTATTAAAAGTTGCTGTCATCTTATTATTATCCAATCAATTTAGTGTGCCCTAAGTAGATGAAAAATAAATGCTGTATTCACTAAAGGGAAACTGTAAGCAAGCTTAGAATGTTACTGCTAATACAACTGCAAATAAATGCTTGATTTGAAAAAACGATAAACAGAATAAATATCTCACATCACAGCCAAATATAAGCTTTGTTTAACTGTATATTAATCAAGAAAGATGAGTTCATTTAAATCATATTTGACCAAACATCAGTGATACTAAATTTCATATTGAAGGGTGTAAGCAGTGTAAAGGAGAAGAAAGATCATAGCAAAGAAATATAAGCTACATCTGTCTCAAATTTAATTTACATATTGTCAACATTCTATCAAACATGAAAAAGATTATGTCTCTAAAAGAAAGTATAGTTTTTCCCTGCTTAGTAACTTTCTGAAATACACATACTCTCATATTACGCATCAAATACTGTCTAATTAAACTTCAACTGAAATGATATGTTTTCTATTGTGTAAGTTTATGAAATAAATAAAAATGATTATTTTAAGTCTAACACCTCATATGTATTGTATTTGACTTGGTTACTACTAAGATCTTTGCACAGAATTATATTTTCATTTTCTAATATATATAAAAAAAGCTTAAAAAAAAGTTGCCCACATTTACTAAACTCTGGTGAAACAGGGAAAATGTTGTAGCAATTATTATTTACTTATTGATGGATAAAGAGACCCTACAATCCCTATTCCAACACTTATAACAATAAATAGTAAAGGGTTGAGGTTGTACCATGTTGCATCTATTCAACATGCATCGTTAATATATGGAATAGGAAAAGCTACATATGTGGAAGATTCTATATGGATCAGTGGTGTGTTGGAATAATATAGATGTCCTGGTGTATGCATGGGTAGGGTGTTTAAAAGGAAAGTAAACACCTTCTACTTATAATAAATACATTTCTGGTGTTGTGCTGTAGAACAACATCTCAGCCAAGTCTGAACATTTTTAAAACAATTTAACAAACTTTTTACTACAATTGTTTATCAATAGCAAAACCACCCACCATTTGCATTATTTAGAGGAGCCAATCTGGGCTTTAGTCTGCAGACAACAATGCTAGCCACAGTAATAATGTTAGTATAAAGTATATTGTTTTGCATTTGTTATCAGCTAAAACCAATTAGATACATAGCAGAGTTAGACCTGAAAAGTCAGAATTTGGCATTTTAAATTCTGAGAATTAAAAAATACTCAATTTTCAGAGCTAAATTTCATGAAAATGTTTGCATGTGGGTATTTAGAATGCCACACACAAATACCTGTTTTTAAGTAATAGCCTAAAATAATGGAGTACAGACAGAGAGAGAGAGAGAGAGAGAGCACAATGGGAAAGTAAATGAAGTAGGTTTGGAAGAGGTAGAAGTAATAGAATAGTAGAAGTCATATACAAAGTGTCAGGGACTGGTATGGTAAGCATCTACGTTTAAGATCAGACACATCAAATTTTAACATTTTTAAAATTATGGGATAAATGTGTATTTGGTTGGTATAAATAAAAGCTTAAAACACTTCTACACCAAGCACAAAATATTAATAACAATTAAATATATACATAATAAAAAAGTCATCAGATTTAAAATTATGTTCTTATTAAAAATAATTGGTATCAAGTTAGCGATAAAGAAGCTTTGCAGCAAATTACAATTTGATTAAAATAATGAAATAATGTACTTCAAGACAATATACTTAAATTAAGTATAAGCAAATATAATGGTATTTATGCTATTATATACCAATCATTTCATAAATAAAAATATTTAAAGGGAAATATTTAGGCAGCTTCTAATTCCAAACTGTATACAACTTATAACGTGATTCTCAATCTGTGCAAAGAAAAAAAAAATCTATACTAGTACAGTATTGTTGGTACAGACAAATGAAAATAGGCAGACAATGTATATATAGGCCTCGGGTTCTCTAAAATAGTTCAAAACCACACATGCAGGCAGCAAATATGGGCCTGCATAATAACACAAGTGCCTCGTGTTACCAACAATTTCGATAAATATAAATGTAATTATTATTATTATTTTTTGTATAATGCTGCAACATTCTGTAGTGCTGATATATAAATAAAATCAACCTTTAAATGAGCAGTGCTTTAGCTAAATGTACAGTAAACATGCTTTCATTTTAGTTAGAAATATTTAAAAATATGTTCATTGGCCATTCCACTGAATAATAATTTCAATGCAACCCCTAATTTGAAAATGACTGGAAATCCTTGGGACATTCCATATTTGTACAAGCTTTTTTCCCCATAGAAGTCTATTTATGACATATACTGTATATATATATGTGTGTGTGTGTAAAAACTGTCCGAAACGGCTTCCTCACACAAGTCTTCCAACCCAGCAGTAGGCGGATGAACCAGGAAGTATTATATTAGTGTTATAGCACGTAACGCTACTTGCCTCGTGGCTTATTGCTCCAGTCTTGAGGTGTGCACAGACATGGAAGTTGTCAGACTGACGGACTGTTTTCTCTGGCCTATTCGGTCTGCAGTGCAAACTGCAAAGGGAACAAGCCGCTGTTTTGAACAGTTAAAAGCAGTTTTTAATGCAAAATGTATGCTTACAAATATTTTAATAAAATTGCACTATTTCAAAAAAACAAAGCCTTAATATCTACTATAATAAAAATGCAATAAACATCTTAATAAATTGTTATTTCAAAATCTTTTATATAAGCATTTATTTTGAACTGAGATATTTCAGGCTAAAAGTAGCAGAGAAGTCCAAGATAATATTCCTTTAGAATGCAGAAGGGCAACTGACATAGAAAATAAGATCCAGCCTTAGGCTGAGAACATTTCAATAAAAGTGATTTACAGGTTTAGAATAATTTAAAAAGGTACAAGTAGCTGTAAATTACAGACTTGCTGTACATTACAATTTCAACCAAGAAAAAAATGGATATAGTACTTTTTATCTTCTTATTTAAGAAATCATATATAAATCATAGAATACATAAAAGGAAAACTCAATTAAAAATGTAAAATATATAAGAAAATGTAATAATAATAGTAATAATAATAATTATATATATATATATATATATATATATATAAATATTACAAATCATATGACTGCAGTGAATTATTACAGCTCAAGCAACACTATAACGCCATTGTATGTTTATAATATTTGCTTTTTACATGTGAGTGCCAGTTAATTTTTTTGTAGCTTTTTTTGGACATTTTGCAGTTAATCCCTAGTGAAATGTGCATCTAAGTTTCTTGGAGTGTGTATGTATGTATATATATATGTGTATATATATACATACATACATACATATATATATATATATTTATACACACACATACACACGTGTATATATATATATATATATATATATATATATACATACACACACACAGATACATATATATATATATATATATATATACACATACAAACACACATATATATATAT
>CAJPDP010647006.1:0-12997 GCA_905336975.1 Bombina variegata variegata
ATATTTTGCTTCATTTTTTAGATATCCTTTGTTGAAGGAATAGCAATGCACATGGGTGAGCCAATCACATGAGGCATCTATGTGCAGCAACCAATCAGCAGCTACTGAGCATATCTAGATATGCTTTTCAGCAAAGCATATCAACAAAATTAAACAAATTAGATAATAGAAATAAATTAGAAAGTTGTTTAAAATTGCATGCTCTTTCTAAACCATGAAAGAAAAAATTGGGGTTGCATATCCCTTTAATTACCATATTTTCTTTCTGCAACATGCCTGGCTTTGTATTACAAATCTAAATATTGGGTGTAGCATGAGGGCCTTTGGAAAATCAAGAACAATTTGCACTCCATGTTTGCCCCTTATTTTATAAGAAAAACATAATATAATTTAATATAAGGTTTTAGGACCTAGAATCCCGGCCTCCCTGATTTGAGATACCACCAGAGTTCAGATTTGCCTATTGAAGTTTTTACTTCATAACCACCATCCACAGCATCCATTTGAACATCAAAAATTAGAATTTAGAACACCCTTATTTTTTGCCTCTCTAGTCGATTCCCACACACATTTTGGTTTAACAACTGTCATGGACCTTAAACAAGAAAATCCTGGATGGATTCATATGAAAACGAATGGTTGTATAAAAATAAAAAGATGATTGTACAAAGATAACATAATTAAAAGTTGTATAAGAAATTCCTTTACTGATCTGCTGGTTGACAAATGGAAAAACCTCCCAGCAGTAATAATACAGTACTAATTAATATTGCGATTATTTTGATGTACCTTAGACAAAAATTAAGGCAACATTTCAGATTGGTGTAATAGAGGTGTAATATTTTTATGCCACCAATATATTTTTTGTTGAAGTCTACATACTGATTAAAGGAACATCAATATTCCCCACCTCCCTCTATGCTGCCTTGTTGATATCTGTTCTTCACTACATTCCAGTGCTGACCTGTCTGCACATGTGCATTATCCCTCCTTCAAATACATGCAGTGCAACCTAGGCTCTATAATAGTAGCACCCATGATTACAGGGAGGTGCAAGAAAATAATGTAGTGTTTAGAGACCCTTTAATCCCTTGTCTTGTACAGTCATTAGTATGCAATGTTTCAATCATTTATATTAAAGATATAGAAAAAGAAAAAAAAAAACTATCATCGGATAAAGCAGTTATTTAGATCACTAGAATACCGTTTTTTCTAATCAAAATTATTTTTTTCTTACCATCACCTTCCTTGGAAGAGAGAACAATTCTGTGTGCACTATAACCAATCAGGAAGCATTTATCTATATGTGCCTTTCTGCGACCT
The DNA here is from genome assembly GCA_905336975.1 of Bombina variegata variegata. Classification (NCBI taxonomy): domain Eukaryota; kingdom Metazoa; phylum Chordata; class Amphibia; order Anura; family Bombinatoridae; genus Bombina; species Bombina variegata. Next base: position 1,324 of record CAJPDP010647006.1, read on the forward strand.
GCTTTTAATAGGCTCACATACATACAGTCATATGCAGCCCCATCTAAATGAGTTGGATTCATTTAAAATGTATAATGTGGTTTACTACTTTAGCTTGTCAATTATTAAAAAAAAAAGAGTTGGAAGCATTTTAACTAATTACCAACTGCTTTATTTCCTACCTTTAAGGTCCCTTTAGCCTGCATTAATATTATATTTGGTATTGCAAAATATATAAAAGCATATCATTTCGTTATGGTTTAGTGTTTTAATTCCTTTTGCAGTAAACTTCATTTGTGTATTATGGGAATTCTGCATTTATGTTTTAATTGAGTATGTGCAGTGTTAGAGTGAACATCAACATCAGCTAGCGATATATATACAGTATAACATCATTAGTTTTATAGTTATTAACTTGTTTTGGCAGATTAAGTCATCTAAATTTAAGTTACCAGGGCATATTGTTATAAAATAAAATGTGTTTACAAACCATCATTAATATTAATGCAGTCATTTTCAAAAAGCTTCTAAAATTATCTTTCAAGATATTATGAAAAGTGACTGGGTAATCTGTTTTTGTAAACCACATAAAAGGTTTTATTCAAAATCCAATAAAACATCTTTATTTGTTCAATAACATGTGATGCATAATTAATGGATTAAACTATAATATATTTCCCTTAAGAAATGAATATGAGTATAATACTAAGTATTTATGAAGTACAAGATGTAGTAAACACTCTAGTGGCAGAAAAGCAGTTTTTGGAGAAAAAATTTTTTGCATAGGTTTTTTTTTTTTTTTTTCCCCCTAAGTCAAGGCTATTGCAATCCATAGCAATGATATATTTCTAATGGCCTTCTAGTGATTTTGTATGACTTAAAGGGATTTGGAAGTCAAATTAAATTTGATGTTGATTCAGATACAATTAAAAATATTTGCTATTTTCCATGAAAACATACTGAGGTAGGCACAGGAGTGTGCATGTGTCTTGAGAACTACATGACAACAACCTGTAGAGGGAGATTTATAATTCTGTAGCCCCAGTCAGTCTGTGGCACTGGTTTGCAAAATATACTATTGTAGTTATATTTCTTGACAAGTCGGAAGAATGCAACAAAAATATAAAAAAAAATGTTTTTTTTTTAAATTTTAGTAAATGGCCATATTTGAAAGTGGGGTCTAGGCAGGATTTGTGGGGTGTAATATGAACTATTGAGGTCCCTGCCAGTGTAGAAATAAAAGCAATTTTTTGGCAGGTGATCACTGTTACCCCAGTAATAACTTGGCTATACAGAAAAAAATACATATTATTTTAAAAAAGGACTTATCCACTATAAGATAAACTCTTTTGATGTATATAAATATTTTCAATGTTTTATTATGTGTCCCTAAAGATCCTCCCAGTAAAGCCCCATGTTCTCAGTTTTATTTTTTTAAATTGGGGCATTGGTACTTACCAAGACCACCACCATCTGAAAGAGTATGCAATTCTCTTTTAAATTAAGGGCTTTGGACATCTGTAACGATTAAGTGAAATGAGATCAAGGGGTTTGACAAAACCTCACCCATCCAGCCCCCTTTTAACTACATTGACTTCATGCTCCGTCCCTTTGTGACATCACCACACACATTTGTGGCAATGTCACTAGCACTCCCATTGAAGCTTTGTAAGTGCTGCTTACTCTGCCACCAATGATCATGTCCAGTAGTTTGGGGGAGAGCTGAAAACAACTTAGGATTGGTGATCACCCTTCATGACGGCCATAATATTCATGATTGCAATGGGTCATCAAACATCAAAGTGGTAGGAAAAAAGACTGAACACAAACTGCGAGTGCATTTATCATTAGGAGACATCTAAACAGTGTTTGCAGTAGTAGTAAGCAAAGGCAGAGCTATATGTGTGTGTGTTGCCTGCTGCATTTAATGCATCTTCTACAGGTTGCCTTTATAATGTTGCTACATACATCATTATTGTGCTGAAGACACGTAATATAATGAAAAGTGGCTAAGTTTCAACAAGGATACAAAAAAGGTTAAATTTAATAATAGACGTGAATTCTATTATTTTTACGCCATGCTTTATATAAGTCTTTAAATTTAATTTGTTTCCATATCTCTTTAATGGTAAAAAAAATCTGTGGTTTTATCAAATTCTAATTTTATGGATTAGACTTTAAAGAATGAAAAGAACTGAGCCACAAAGGTTTGATCTGGGCATAAAAATAATATTAATTATAAAAGTGATAAATAAAATGTATGTGTATATATGCATATGTATTTTTCAACGCCTGTGTGGTTACACCAAAGAGCTATAATAACTTCCCAAAGGCTCATGTTCAAGTTTCCTAATCACCAGTTAATCCTTTTCTTTGTTCCTATAATATTTTTCCTTATTTTCTTCCTTTTACTTTTTTAGCTTTTTTTTTAAATTATGTTCCTTCCACCATTGCACCTCATATTTGCCTCTTACTTCTGGTTTGCCCTGAGCTTCACCTTCTTTCAACCCTTATTCTCCATATATTTTTATGTCTTCAAACCTAAGTTTTCCTCATTTTGTTTGTACATTTCTCACTTAAAAACACAAACAATCTTCTAATGGTCATGCCTATATCCTTCTATATTTTAGTTTGCTCCTTCGGTTTCACAAATCCAGCATTTCTTTTTACCTTTTCTCCATTTTTCATCTCATTGCCCTTTTCTTTCTCTACCATATTTGTATATTATTCTTTCAGCCCCTCATTTCTCTTCTCTTATAATTCATCAAATTTCTTACTTCAACATCAACTTCTTATTTATACTCATCCCACTTGTTTATCCCTCTACTTTCTCCACTTCTCATCTTCTGCAATTTCCTTTTGCCATTTGGTTTACACCTGTCATCCTAGGTGTCATGTCTGCCTTATAAATAAATCCCACATTGCCTTCTAGTTTCTCACCTTACCTGCTTTTTCTCAGAAATGTAGAATTATTCTCTCTCCTTTATTATACCCTTGTGTTTCATACCAGTTTTAATCATATAGTGTTATTCTCTATCTTCTATTCCTCTTTCTTCTATCACTCAACACTCCTGTACTCTTTATTTAATCTTGATGACATTTAAAAAAATACGACTGCAACTAATAATAACACTATATTATCTTTCAGATGAGACAAACTTTATCCAAAACATAATTTTCATTTGTTGAAAGAAATAGAAAAATAACACAGGGCATTTTAGACTTAAAGTTAGCGATTAGATCCGGTAGATTAATTATTGCTTCACTGCTGTCCTAGTCCTATGCCTTTGTTAACACCCCAGTATCAGTGTGTATGAATTAGCTAAAATAATTATAGCCATGTGGATATTATATTGTAGAAAATTTGTCAAACTATATGATAGTCAAAAATGTGTAGGATGGAAAGAAAAATGGAAAAAGAAAATAGAAAAATATAAACTGCAGTGTGTTCTATTACTAACATAAAAAATATACATTATAATATATATATATTCATATTGGATGCAATTATTAAAGGTTATTCTCCATTAAAATTAAAGGGAATATATACTATACTATATTTTATTTGTTTGTTTGTTGGTTTTGTTTTCAATGATCTTATGCACAGTCTTTGGTGATACTTGGTTAAATATTTTTTTGTCACCATTGTTATGTGTTGCTCTTTCTTTTAAAGACAAATAGTCCTCATAATTTCCATGGTAATTTAAATTAAAGTTTCTAAGGATTAAAACTATATAGTGAAAAAAAGGCTTTTATAAATGTTACTAAATAAAGTAATCTTCAAATCCTTACTTAATTATCTCCCAAAGGCTTATATATGCATTAGAAAGAGTTTACCCTAATTGTTAGTTTTTAAGTTCATTTTAACTTGTGCTTTACCATTTCAGTACCATGGACAGCTTAGAAACTCACCATCAACATGCAACATACACAAATCGATTGTACAGCATCTAAAAACTGCTAACATGAACATTTATCTTGTCAATTTATTCTACAATATTTTGAAAGCATGATTTGTAAAAATGCAATGTTTTTTAATTTAAAATTATTTCCCAAGCATTCCCAAAATTACTGCCTTGCAGTGAATACATCAGGGGTCATAAACATTGAATTCTACTACATATTCTTCTACTAGGAATGTTGTGGAGGACTTTGATATTTTCACCTAGTTGCAAACTAAAAATATGCAGTTATGTTAAAAACTATACAATTAAAAAAAAACCTCTTAATCTGAAATCCAAACTTTTTAATTAATAATAAATAAATAAAAAAAATCCCCACCTGTATTTCATGATCTTCTCTGCTGGTGTTTTTTTTCTGTGTCTTAAAATGCAAATTATAGTCTATACTTCTTTAAAACAGCAATTATTACCTTTCTGATTACAGTACAAGACTATCTTCTATAGTACTATGTATACAAAAGTATTATAATGAAATAAAACAACATTTAGCTTACATATATAAGCTGTATTATGATATATAAATATTGCCTAAATTACATAAGATATTGTTGGTTACATTTGGTTCCAACCCCTCTATTTTACAGATGCAAATATTCCAAAATCCAAACTATTCTAAAATCCAAACCTTTTTCGGTCCCAAGCATTTTGGATAAAGGATTTTCTACCTGTATTGCCATACACTTATATATTTCCAAGAAATATGTGAACATCATTTTTATTAGTTGTTTAGAATAATCAACCATATTCCATCCATCTTGTTTAGACACTAGCGCAAGCATAATGAAGTGGTACAAATATAAAAAAATGATATATGTCATGTGAAAATGCAGTGCATTGAGGTTTTTCTCTTCTTTTCTTTTTTCTTTCTTTTTCTTTTATTTTTCCCCCACATAATCTTGGCATTTGATTCCTATCTTTCAGTTTAACATTATAGCCCCCATTTATTAATCTGCTAGAGCAGCTTTTGGGGCCGCTTCAGAGCAGGCTTGAAAATAAAGAACCTCCTTTGTTTGTTGAATGGTAACTGTAAACAGAATGTACTCACTAAATTAATACCACCCTCTGCTAGCAGAATGACCTTGTGAAAGTAGGCCAGCTCACTGAACCTCCAGCATTAGGAACTCTTAAGTATGGTGTAAACGCATGATGCTTCCAAATCTTCTATCGACAAACGCTGTTAACGATACATTGAGCGAACTTCAAAATGTACGTTCGCTCAATATATTGTAACAAAAGATACCAAGAGAACAAAGAAAATTTGATAATACAAGTAAATTAGAAAGGTGTTTAATTTTGCATGCTCTAGCTAAATCATGAAATAAAAATTTGGGGTTTCATATCCCTTTAATTGTCTGTTTGTAACAAATGAGTCCTGTGTAATTATTAAATAAATAGTCTAGTCAAAATTAAACCTTCATGATTCAGATAGAGCATGCAACTTTAAGCAACGTTCTAATTTAGTCCTATTATCAATTTTTCTTCATTCCCTTGGTATCTTTATATGAATGTAAGCTTAGAAGCCGGCCCATTTTTGGTTCAGAACATGGGTAGCACCTGCTGATTGGTTGCTACATTTAGTCACCAATCAGCAGGTGTTACCCAAGTGCTGAATAAAAAATGGTCTGGCTCCTATGCTTACATTCTTGCTCTTCCAAATAAAAATAGCAAGAGAATGAAGAAAAATTGATAATATTAGTAAATTAGAAAGTTGCTAAAAAATTGCATGCTCTATCTGAATTTTGACTAGACTATTCCTTTAAGATTTTGAGATCCATGCTAAATTTGTAGGCAGAAGTATGCATTTAAACAAATAAGTCTACCAGCATACGTACACTATAAATGAAAAAAAAAATATTAATAGATTTCACCATTTTTTATAATTATTATTGGGGAATCTAATAACATATTTTCAGGTCACAAACATGTTTTTTTTTCCAGATTGACTCATATAAATGAGTTGGTGTTATGACAGGAGAGTATTTTGCAGTTTGCAACACTTTTATTCTTGCCCTCAAGAGCAGTTATTTCTTGATAAATTTGCCAACAAATGTTGAAGGATATGATGATTACTGTGAACCATCTGCAGAGTATCTGCACATGATGGAGTAGAATGTGCCTGCAAGCCATACAAGCGATTACCAAGCCCTGAAACTTTATGAACCCAGCTGGAATCTCCTAGGGTTATGTAGCTATTGGCATCAGGTGCCCAAATGAATCCTGTATATTACAGTTGTCAGGTGTAAAAGTCAAGTTCATTGACGGATCATTATTATTCTGGGAAGAAATTTAACATAACTTCAGAATGTTCTGAGATGCCTTGTCTTTTAAAATTAGTCTGTAACCTCTTCATCTTATTGTTCTATAACCTCAATAGGATTTTTTTTTTTTAAATATAGGCAAAATCTACACATTTCTGCAGAATGATTTGTATTATGTTATATACATGATTATCAATTGTGTATCTATAAACAATGGACTAGATTACAAGTGGATCATTATTTATCGTTCCCGCTTGCACGCTAACTCCACATACAGTAAGCTTTTTGCGCGAGTTGGGTAGCGCTCGTATTACAAGTTGAAAGTAAAACGTTTTTACTCTCGTGCTGACCAGACGTGTTCAAAAATCCAAACGAACAATATCACAACCGCCTTAAAGTACTCCCCCAAAGAAGTCAATGGAGCAAAATATGTTAAATTTTTATTTTTATTTGGTGTTTGAGTGAGATGCTCTGCCATTAAGATAAGACTTTTGTTGTTTCATCTCTTTATATTTTTGTTTAAAAAGAACAAAAATGCCTGTAAGATACTAAAGTGACATGAGCTATGAAACTCTTCATAATTTAAGGACATTTCGTTAACTGTCTTGAGTGACATTTGGTGACCCTTAAAAATAGTATGAGGGATGTAATTATATACTAAGCTGTTGTAACTTTTTATGCTTAAAACTTGACAATTATTTCCCTCATAAAATATTTAATTTAAAAAAATAAACTACATTTCAATATACATTTATTATTTATTTTGCCTGATTCAGCTGTGAAAAAAACTTTGAAAAGTATACTTGCTCCACTTCCTCCAGACTGAAACTGCAGCACTCTGCACACTGATTGGTTAGGTCTATGCACATCTTTCCATAACTGGCCATAGCAAATTATACCTGTAACATAAATTCCACCTGGCTTTTCTAGAAGAGTATATCTGAACTGTTTTTGCAAATCCTTATTAATTGTGTTAATAAAATGACAATGTTAAAATATTAGAGTGCTATTTCGCATGTGTTGCTTAATCTGGCTTGTGAATGCTCAATACTTACTACGTAGAGATCAGGTGGGACAGCTCTCTGAGTCACAGACCCAATGAACACGAACATGTGAGTGGGCAGAGGAACGATCGGAGCTAAGTACAAAAAATATTTTAAATAATATAAAATCTACTAAAGAATATTTTTTTTTAAAAAGTAGGGGTTTTACTTGCCATTTCAAACATTAATTAAATGTGTGTAGTAAGCAGCATAAATTTACTGTTACTTTAAGCTGTCTTTTTTTTCATTAACATCAGGAGGTGAAGGGAATTTGGATTCTAAAGAACCTATCTAAAGCATTTTACATGTATTTATGTTGAAAATAATTTTTGATATTTAGCAAAAATTGCAAAATGTTTAAAAATACATTTACATTCAGATTCAGATTAAACAAATACAGTAACATCATCAGCATAAGTAATATACTTTTAAGCCGCTTGCCCTATTGCATCCACATGTGCTACATTATGGTCATCTTGAATGCAACGAAAAAAAGGGTCAATTAAAAAAATATATAATAATGGACTAATAATGGACTCAAAGGACACCCCTGACGTACACCTGGTTTAATCCTAAAGGTTTCCCAAGACACCTATTTACCAGTGGCACACCTGTAGCCTTGGAATACATTAGCTGCAACCAAGAAATACATTTCAAAGGAATACCATATTTACCTAAAACGTAGTAAAGATTATTATGGTTAACGTTATCAAAATGCTTTTTCTTGGTTGAGACTTAAAACATATCCTGTAAAATCTCCATTTTGTGCACTCTGAAAATTCTCTCTGATACCAGCAAGAGCATTTGCAATGTTCCTACTGCACATACCACAATATTGTTGGGAGCTAATTATCTTCTCCATTACCCTCCCAAGTCGTTTTCCCAAGATGAATGACAAGATTTTATAATCGACATTAAGTAGAGCTATGGGACGCCAATTCATGATATCAGTACATTCTCCTTTCTTATAAAGCAAAGTTAAAAATGACTTATACTGGGAAGAACAAAGGTCTCTCCCTCTAGAGCTTCATTATAAACTTTAGTAAGAATTGGACTTAACATCCTACTAGCTTTTTTTTTATTATTATAAAACTCTGCAGTTAAGCCATTAGAACTTGGGGATCTATTGATATTTAAAGAAGCAATAGCCAAAATTAATTCATACTGGTCAATGGGGCAGTAAACAAATCTGTTCATCTGGCTTTAACTGAGGTACAGTGACTGACTCAACCAATTTGTCATTGCAAGCTTGATTTTGGTCAATTTTATCAAAAAGACCCCCCTAATATTACAATAGAAACTTAAATATTCTAGTTGTATCATTAAACACCACTCCATTATCAGGTAATTCACAAATTACTCTGTTTTTCTCTCCTTTCTTTACAGCACTCAAATGGGTCAGGATTAAAATTACCTACAGAACAGCAATTCTGCTCATACTTTAACAAACTTAAACAATAATATCCTAGTTCCCTCAGTTCAGTTTTGACTTAAGTAAATAACTGCTGGGAAACATTCTTATTTTCTTGCACATCTGAAAAAAAGTTTCTGTAATTTATTCATACATGACAAATAATCAATATATTGGGCACTACAAACTTTCTTAGCATTCTTTTGAAAAAAGGAACACATTGAGGGCTTAAAGTGAGATACTTCACTAGTATAAGATACTTCATGTAGAAAGCTCCTCTATTTGTTTCAATCGATCGCCATTCTTAGCTGCACGGCTATTGGCTAAGATGTGAAAATGTCACCTCTTAGCAAAAATTTAGCTGTGGGCTGCTGTAGCAGCTAAGAACAGCTATCGATTGAGACAAATAAAGGAGCTTTCTACATGAAGTATCTTATATGAATGAAAGTCCCCTTTATTTGTTTCAAAAGTCAATCCTAGCGTTTGTAAAACGCTAGGATTGACTTTCACTTTAATGTCCTCTACCAGTCTAGCCAACCATTATATAAATATACGGTTGTTTTTTGATCTGCAATCAAATAAAGTAATTTTACCTATATCATTTTATTCTCCATTAATTTAAAATGTAATGTCTAACAACCACAGCCATACATATAGACTCTTTGAGATTAATAGTAATACCCCCTATAGCATAATCAGAAAATACAAGAGGGTCTATGGAGACATCACAAAATGAAACAGTGAACTGCACATAAATTCTATCTATATGGCTGCAGTGCTGACCACAAATATAGGTATAACCTCTTTTATCAGGATACTGTGTGGCATACACATATGTTAGCCATGCATGTTTACACATAGAATAAAGGAAATCTGAAACATATTGAAGTTTATCACATTTCCTTGTATCCTGGCTAAGAGTGGTACAGTCAAAATCACCTGCAAATATAACTTTTTTGAAGTATTCAAAAAAGGTTGAACATTTGTAAAAAGTTAATTTCTTTTCAACTTTGTTTGCTGACCATATATATTAATCAGGTGGTACTCATGATTACTTATGTATACATCTAACAATAAACATATTTCTGGCATTATATCCTACAAGTAAGAAAATCCCATCTAGTCTCTTGTAGGAAAAGTATATCCCTGGGCAAGTCTCTAAAATATAGAAAAGTGTCTTTACCAGCCTGTTCAGACTTAATTCTATTTACATTAATTGTTGCCACCCCTAACACTGGAAGGGGTTGTGTGCTTGCAGATTTCAAATACATATTTATCATCTAGATAGTTTTTTTTGTGTTAGATTTCTTACCCCTTATAACAGATGCATGTCTCTTATTTGAAGGGGGTTGGCTGGCTTTTGTACATTCCACTGTAAAAACAGCTCCAGATCCTATATCACAGTCCATCTCTTGTTTTCCAATAGATAGGGAATTCACCCTACCGGAGTCACCCTGTAAAGACACTGGTGTAACCAAAAGAAATTCTTGCGAATTATCTAATTCCAACAAAGGCTATGCTTCCAATACTAATAGAAGTGGCTTCTGCCTCTTCTACGTGGTCACCCTATGATTTGTCAAGGGGCTTTAAACTGTTTTTAAGCTCCAGACTCCCATTTCCAGGCCTCACATTTGTGCTCTTGTCTTAGGAAATGATTTGCTGCTAAGGAGCTACACTTTTCTTTGCTGAATTTACCAGTCATATTCTTTATCCTCTTCCTGAAGTTTTAGGACAATAGGATCTGAAGAACTCACAACTTTCTTCCTTTGTCTTAAATCACAAGCGTGCCATCTAAAGGGAGTGGAACATTCACCTGCTCCAATGTTTTGCCACATTCATGATGCTCCAGTATGTTACCTTCAACTTGTAATATGGCTATATCACTAATGGATTTTTCCAATTCATGGTTCTGATTATGCTGAGCCGTTGGACACTTAATATATCAATGACCAGGCTTATAGAATAAATTGCAAACAACGGTGTTGATGAATTCATTTCTTTGATGACTAAATTCCTTACAGTTACTGCATCTGGTTTTATCATAGGCTGAAAAAAATATCCTCTAAAACTAAACTTGAAGCAACATTTTTGCTGCCCATGATTATAGCATCTCCCTCTAACACTATCAATGTAAAGAAAGCTTGGCAGATGGATTCCTATATTATCCCATGAAAAAAGCTTGACTTCAAACAAATAACCTCCATTCCAATAATCACCATAGTAGATCTTCTGAGGCCCACTAAGGACTTTACATTGGCATTTCAGCCAGAAAATGATGTCCTCTACCGGAATGGATTTATGATCAAATACAATGCGCACAGACACAGACTGCAGGCTGGTAATTGAACTTGCCTCAAAATTCTTCTTTTACAATTTTATAATGCTGCCAGAAAGTATCCATATGAGACAACATCTTAATGGTGATATCATGGAGCATGTAACAGAGTATAAACAGCATCTGGTTGAAATGCCAGTGATTTCCTAATAAGCACTTAGCCCAAATACTCCAGAACTCTGTCCTCCTGCCACAATAGGTGCCACAATAGATTAATTTGACAACATTTCTCCTCTTTAAAGGATTTTTTCCCCAGGCAAATTAGAAAAATATGATGGGCCTCTCCAAGCTTCATATCTGGAAGTTGAAGGTTAATCAGTGAAGGAAACAGCAGCATTTGCTTTTTAAAACTTAGTGTAGATACTTGGGGTACTTTAAAGACAGGAGGCACAGATGATACAACACTAGCAAAAGACTTGCTGGGGTCTGCTGCAGCTCCATGTAATCTTGTAATTAAAGGCTTTTTGGGACTGGCTTCAGTTCCTGGCAATGCTGTAGTTTTAGGTTGTTCAAATCCCACAACTAATCCATGCAGTTGTGTGAGAGGGGCATATGTATCAAGCTCCGAATGGAGTTTGATGCCCCGTGTTTCTGGCGAGCCTGCAGGCTCGCCAGAAACAGCAGTTATGAAGCAGCGGTCACAAAGACCGCTGCTCCATAACCTGTCCCCTGCTCTGAGCAGGCGG
>CAJPDP010647043.1:352-10543 GCA_905336975.1 Bombina variegata variegata
ACAACACCCTATCTCTGCTACACAGAGGTCCCTCTCCTCCCTTTCCCACAGCCCCCTTGGTCATATCCACCCTCCTTTTTATGAGCTCGCCTAGAGGTGGCATATCCCTAGGAGAGGGGTCACCCTCACACAGCCTTTACCTCAGAGAAAATACACATTAACGTGCATGACCTCAGACCCCGCCTCGAGAGTTCTAATCTCAAGCCTAGACACTTAACCCCACCCGAGAGCTGCCAACCCTAACCACTCTTTCATAAAGGCAGAGGTAACAATGGAAGGCTGAGGCCCAAATACTAGAGGTGCCGGCTTCACCCCCCCCCCCCAGTTCTCAATTCTAACAAGGAAGCTATATATTCTGCTAGATCTTCAAGATTGTGAAAGAAAGCCTCCTACACATGGCACATTCGGTGAAGAGAAAAACAAAATATCAAGAAAACCCCAAAAGGACTCTGACCGACCATTTCAACAGTAAAAATCTATCTGATCCAGACCTCTAAGAAGAAGACTCCAGAGACTCCACTGCCTTCATCACCAGGAACCCAAAAGCGGATAACACACGTAAAGACAGAGCTGCACTCTCGCAATCCACTTTTCTGGACTCCATCAAAATCTTGTCTGATAAGATGGACTCCCATTATACATCCCGACGACAGGATCTCCGTCAATCTGTCAGCGAACTTAAACGAGACATCGCCTCGTTAGGGGAACGGACTGAGACGCTGGAGAGGAAACATGAGGATCTAGCAGTCGATCACTCCAATCTACTCTCCTATTCCCAGAATCTCGCAGAACAAATTTCAGACTTGGAGACCAAACTTGCGGATCTGGAGGATAGATCCTGCCGAAATAATCTCCAGATTAGAGGCATCTCTGAAGAAGTGACCCCAGCCGAACTTCATAATTATCTAACCACCCTCTTCAAAGATCTCCTAGACACAGCTACTGAACAAGATCTCCTTATCGACAGAGCTCATAGGGCGCTGATGCCTCGTAATTCCACCACTGACACTCCGAGAGATGTCATTCTTCGTCTTCACTACTATACAAGAGAGAAGATAATTAGAACGTCCTTCTACAACAAACCGCTCAAAGAACCCTACCACAAATTACAAATCTTTCCGGACCTATCTTCGCACACCTTAGCCAAATGGAGAACATTCCAACAGTTCACACAGGCTCTAAGATATCATAAGGTAAAATACAGATGGGGGTTCCCGGTGAAGATATTTCTACAACATGAGGACCACACTTATATAATCTCATCTCTGGATCAAGGCTTTAAACTACTCCACACTTTGGGACTATCACTCCAGATTCTACTAACAAACGTCCAGAAAACTCCACAGGGCTCAACACGGCAGCCCCAGATTGGCGGCCTCTGAACACTACATCTTCCCACCAAGACGAAGTCTAATACTGTTCAGGAATCAGAAACTTCATGTAACTTTTGATACTGGGACTTCTCATCCTCTAGACTGAGACTTCTGAACGGAACCCTAGCTGAGCATACATACGGGTACACACCTTACTCTTGCACTGCTCCTTAGCTACCGGTCCCTATAAAGAAATTCATATCTTACCCTTTTCCAGCTCTTGGCTCTCTTCTTATTTATACACTGTTCAGTTTATATATTGTTGATGTGATTCCATATGCATGTTGTCCATACTCTTACTCAATATGTCTACCACACAGAATTCTGACCAACTAGCTCCATGACTAAACTTTCTCTAGACCTAGCTTAGCCCCCCTTTAAACAGACCACATTTCTCCCAAAGGCAACCTGTCCCTCATCTAGGTTCCGACGTGAACTGGTTCCCCTCTCTTAGAAATACCTATCAGATACATACAATGTACATTACCCAGCCCCTCCCCATGTACCTATACCTGGAACATCATACAACCCCCTTACTACCCCCCCACTCTGACTCCTGGTAAACAGAGCACAACATACCTTTTGACTATCCGGAACCACCTGTAGACACGTCTAATACTCTTGCACTGCTATCCTTCCTCACCTATTCACTTTACCTTGCATAAACTGGGGGGTGTCTCCTGACCAAGCACCTCTCCCTCCTCCTTTGAACTTTTCCACTTGTAATCCCTGGCCCATATTTCCACCTCCGTATAACCTTACCCCTAACTTTAAATTCACTAGTTACTCTCCTGTCTAACTGCTCATATATATGCTGAAACATCTGGCCAACTGTAGGCTAGACACATATTTCTCTGCCCCTCATTTCCCCTCCCATTATTTTTTTAACCAATGTGGCTCCTGACCGCTGAATACCCACTCCCCCCTAAAAATATTTACAACAGTTATATCGAACCATTCCTATGGACTTTGCTTGAAATAACTTGTCTGGGCCACGCACTCCTATAGCTTAATGACCCAGGAAACCACCCCTCATACCCTCCTTTTCTCTGGGGTGTTTTTTTTTCCCTTCTCCCCTCCATCCCCTCTCTCCTTCACCCCCCTGTAGATATGGAGGGAATTCGTCTACTAACACTGAATGCTCAGGGACTTAACTCCCCTACCACGTGTAGTCTGCTCCTCACCTACCTAAGAAAGAGTAAAACAGATGTAGCTTTTGTCCAAGAGACCGACTGCACCTCGGCCCCTACAACCATACGCACCTCTCGCTGGTTCCCCACGCTTATCGAGGCCACATTCCCCTCCAAATCTAGAGGGGTAGCCATATACATTGGCAAAAATGTCTCATATGACCCTATCTATGTAGAGTCTGACTCTCAAGCTAGATTCGTTATCGTAGTCTGCAAACTTAACAAACACCTAGTCACATTGCTCAATGTTTATGCACCTAACTCTAAACAGGTAAAATTCCTCAGGACACTCCTAAGCTCGGTGTCAGCGGTGAAGCAGGGGGAACTAATAATGGGAGGAGACTGTAATTTAATCTGGGACGTAACGCTCGACAGAACAGGTCCTCCGCTTTCCCGACATGATAGGGCTACCCATTCCCTCTCCAAGGCTTTTCAATCACTAATTGTCCAACACGACCTATACAATACATGGCAGGCATTCCACCCACTGGAGAGGGACTACACATACTACTCCCCCCCACACAAGTCACACACTCGTATTGACTACTTCTTCACCAGTGCTAAACTTTTAGATAATATCTCTTATATCAAAATTACCCCGATCTCCTGGTCTGACCATGACGCCTTACATCTTCACCTAGGCCCCCATTTAACATCCACTCTCCCTCCTCTATGGCGCCTACAAGACTGTACCATTACAGACCCCATCCTAAAGGCTGCACTACAAACTAAGATCACTGACTTCCTAAGCCTAAATGATGATAATCAAACCACGATACAAAATTTATGGGCAACACTTAAGCCTGTAATGAGAGGACATCTTCTTCAGATAGAAGCAGAGGCATGCTCAAGAAGCAGAGCCACCCTCTCAGTCCTAGTTATCCATTTGAGAAAATTAAAAACCAAACTCACCCTCTCGTATTCCTCCGCAGTAAATGATGAAATTCTTGAAATATCCAAACAAATTCAAGCCCTAGAAATTAAAAAGGTACAAAACATGCTAGAAAAATTCAAAAAGGTCTACTATTACCAAGGCAATAAAGCCTCCACCCTCCTAGCATCGAAACTCAAACTTCGCACTGCCCAATCCCGAATAATGTCCATACAAAATTCAAATGGGAAACTGGTATACACCCCTGTAGACATAGGAGACACTTTTAAGCAGTATTACCACGCCCTGTACAACATTGAAGCTGACTTAGAATCCCCCCCTCATACCCTAGAGGAAACCTACTGTTTCCTTAATTGTTTATGTCTCCCCACACTAAACCCAGATGATGCCCCCATACTAACAGCCCCAGTAATGGTAGAAGAAATTAAGAAAATCATCCAATCTATGAAATCTGGGAAATCCTCTGGCCCTGATGGCTTTACAGACAGATTTTATAAAACTTTCCACCATTTCTTAGCCCCAATTCTTTGTAGACTCTTTCAGGAGATACTCTCTGGAGGCTCTTTTAATGCAGAATTTTTAGAAGCCATAATAGTCACAATCCTAAAACCGGGTAAGCCCCAGACCTCTGTAGTAGCTACCGCCCCATTTCATTAATCAACCTCGACACTAAGATCTACGCCAAGCTTTTGGCTAACAGACTCTCAAGAATTATCCCCCCCTTGATAGCGAGCAATCAGGTCGGTTTTATCCCATTTAGAGAAGGCCCTGATGAGACCAGGCGAATACTTGATCTCCTTGGTCTCGCGTCCAGGAGAGGTGTTCCCCTTCTGGCCCTGTCTTTAGATGCCAAAAAAGCATTTAACAGGGTCAGATGGGATTATCTCTGGGAGACTATGAGGACTTTCCGAATTCCCAACACTTTTATCCTTGCAGTTAGAGCCCTCTATGTGTCCCCCTCTACTAAAGTCAGGGGAGTCGGATTCCAGTCACCCCTGTTTGGCATTACCAATGGCACCAGACAGGGATGCCCATTGTCACCTCTCTTTTTCGCTCTAGCTATTGAACCTCTGGCCCAATGCATTAGATGTGACCTGCGAACCGAAGGCCTCTCTGTCGGGACTTACACACACAAAATCTCCTTATATGCGGATGATATTACTCTCTTCCTGACGTCACCCAAAAAGTCATTACCGGCTGTTTTCACAATCCTTAAGACTTTTAGCAGTCTGAGTTTTTATAAACTTAACATTTCAAAGACAGAGGCCCTTCCTATAAACATTCCGGTTAAAGACCTCAAATCCTTACAGAGAACATACCATTTTCAGTGGAACACGACCTCCATAAAGGTGCTAGGAGTCTTCCTTAGCCCAGACCCCCCCACTACAGTAGCACAGAACTATACAGACAGACTCTTAGAGTTCAGGAAACTACTCGAGTCCTGGGAGTTTAGGGAAATCTCTTGGACTGGACGCATCACTGCGATCAAGATGTCCTTCCTCCCCAAGGTATCATACCTGTTCAGATCCATTCCATACAATGTCCCCAGGCCAGTTTTAAATAGACTGCAGAGCCTTATCACCACATATATGTGGAAAGATAAGAGACCCAGATCCTCTACCCTGGAGAGATCGGTGGCACAGGGCGGCCTTGCCTTACCAAATCTCATCTCATACTATAACGCAGCTAGACTCTCGCATCTATTGAGATGGAACGACACGGAACAGCAACCAGGATGGTTCCTAGTAGCATCATCTATACTACCCCCTGCTATAACCCTCTCTGACCTCCTATGGATCCCTAGCCAACACATACGAGACTTAAGTAGTATACACCCAATACTCAAGAATGCCTTTCAGTTCTGGGATCAGGTAAGACACAACCCAGCCATATCCCCCTCACTCAGCACCCGTACTTACTATTACTGGTGCACTCTTTTGTCTGCCTAACTCCCACCCAGACATATGGTCTCAACAACAGATCTTCCTAGTGACAGACCTCTACGAAAATGATACATGGCTCTCCCACCCTGCCCTATGTGCAAAATTTCAGCTCCCCCCCAGACTTAGATTTGAGGCATTCCACTTAAGCACTCAACTGCGCACATGGTGATACCCCAAAAAGTTGCTTAGGCCACTGTCGCCCTGGGAGAATGCTTGGCAAAAAGCTCACAACATTAAACATCTCCTTTCCTTTCATTACAGTCTCCTCATCAACTCATATGCCCCACTCAAAATCTCACAGCACTGCGCATGGGAGAACCGCTGACATTGACACTTGGCACACTAGGATCATGATAACCAAAAAACTACGACATTGCGCAACCTTATGGGAACTACACTATAAGATCCTAGTCCAATGGCATTTAGTGCCGTCCACGCTGCATAAGATTTTCAACACACAATCCCCAGAATGTTGGCGGAAATGCGGGACCAATGGTACGGCTCTACACATCTGGTGGTCTTGCCCGGCTATTCAACCACTATGGAGAAGAGTATACACACTCCTACACACACTCGGTATTACCCCACTATACACCCCAGTGGTATCTCTTTTACATATGCAGATGTCCAACCTCAACAATTCCAATGAAGCCCTCTCAATCTATATTCTCATGGCCACAAAATTAGCCATAGCCAGATCTTGGAAGGCAGAGAGACCTACACCCTTTTCTCAAGTACTATCTATCGCCCATTACATAGGGCGAATGGAACAATACTCATACAAAGTTCTAGATAAGGTCGACTCTTTTCATGAGATTTTGTATCCTTGGCTCTCTGAATTTCCAAAATGGGAATCGACTCCTAGCCCCCTCCTTTTTTTTTTTCTTTTTTTATACTCTCTCTCTATCTCCCTCTTCCCCGGTTCCTGGGTCCTACTTTCTTCTTGACTATACAAGCCCATTAGCCACCTACAACAGATTTGACTATCCATTAGCCATCTACAATCTATACACCCCCAGAAAAAGAGACTCTTTAGCATCACCCTTTAGCCCATTGATTAATTCTATTTATGCTGAACGGGTGCAATCTTTTATGACCAAACCAACCTGGAACTACCCTTTAACTACCCAATCCATAGTTGTATGCATACTGTTTGTATATCACATATATTGCACCATATGTTCACAAGGGTGCTGTTTTGTTATCTTTGTACTTGTCTCAATAAAAATTTTACTTAAAAAAAAAATATTTAAGGAATAAATTGTCTTTTTATATGGCAATTAAAAACATGGTGGGGGAGGGGTATGACACTTTTGCCTGGGGGCCCTGGTTGGTCTCAGTCCGCTCCTGCCTATAATCTAGCCCATATTGTTTAATGCCCCTTCAAAACAACCTGAATTTAACCAACCTAAGCATAAGTCCCAGTTGCCTAAACTATTGGTTGTGCAAACTTAAAAGCAGACACTAGATTTTTCCCTCTCCTAATGGGGGTGGACATGATCCCTGCCTGTGAACCTTATCTACCTTTTAGGCTGAAAAACAGGGTCTCTGTTTTTGTTTTTTAATAGACCTTGCAAATACAGAAGAGTCAGTAACTCAAGTAGACTAACATGTGGATGCTCCTGTGGTTTTGCGTTGCAAGACTATGAATTGTATAAGATTGCACAGTGCTATGACAAAATGCTGATGGACAGAATGCTGAAGCACATTTGTCTGTCAGACATATGTCCGAGAGACTGTGTTCCGACGTTAGCCCGAGGGCAGATACGCTCCAGAGTGCTCTGTTCAAATCAGAGCCTCGGGGGCTGCAACTGCCTCTGGGAACTTAACCATGGGTCCCACCCCCCCATGACGTGCTTTTATCTATTTGTCTGTCTGAACTAGAAATTGAGGGAGGGGGAAAGCAGTAAGATAATCTGCATAAGAAACCTCTTTATAAAATAAATTGAAGTATATAATTTACGTATATTATTTTGAGGTTTTATGCCACAGGGTAAGAACAAGAGGAACACAAGTATCAAGATAATTGTCTGTCTATCTACCTGTCTGTCTATCTTTCGATCTGTATCTATCCTTATCTATCTCGTGGCCGAACTTTTATCCGACAGCCATTTGTCTGTCAGAATATTATTTGTCACACATATGTCATTCTGACAAATGTCCATCGGATAACAGTCTGGCCACGAGATTACACACTTGTTTTACAGAATTTATCTAAATGGTGTGCTCCTGTTACAGTCCATGGAGCAGAAGCAACTACATTCAATTGTTTCTACTTTCTATCTTGGAACAATTGAAAAAAAACAAACAAACAAAAAAAAACACAATGATTTTCCATTAACTCTAGAACTTGGGAACCTCTCTATAATGTTTACCAACACAGATAAAAGTGACACTGTGATTGATTTATATAATATATCCAGGGTAAACGTTTTGGTTGTCTTATTTCCTGTTAATAAATAAATTTTCGATAGCAAAAAAAAATAAAAAATGAAAATCTAATTGTTCTGGCAAATGTTGCTAAAATATTGGTAAAATGTTATTTAATTAGAAATTAAGCACAGCAACATTTAAATGTATTTAGTAAACTTATGGTTGATTGTTGATTAAGCCAACTCTTTATAACAAGGAAATAAGGATCTAGTTGAGATAGACTCAGGAAGTAAAAGTGAGCTCACATCTTGTCTAAATTATACATAATAAGATATTATTGTAGTATATAAGTCTTACCAATTCACATGGGCTGCACTTTTTTTTAAATAACTCCTGAGATATATTTTTTGGCTATTGTTTAGATCATCCTGCTTTAATTTATTTGAAGTGATGCAATTTTTTTAAAGGGATATGAAACCCAAAAGTTATCTACAAAAAAATATAAAGAATACTGGCACTGTGAACAGTAATAAGAGAAAAGAACCTAACTGCTAACCAGGCAAGTCCGTTACTACTCTCAATGAAATATACAAAAATGATGTCGCCAAAAAGAGAAAGGGAGAAAGATTAGGGCTTATATCACTCCTCCTCTAAACACCTTTATTAAAGTCATTAAAACAGGTAACTCTGAAAAACAACTCCCCTACCAACTAATTAAAACCGTGATACACCCCCCTGTTTCCTGGCCGATAGCAGAACAAGTCGACTTTAGGTATCAGGGGTGTAGATCATGGGTAAACAAACGCGTTTCGGCCTTAACACAGTTTTTCTCAACGTTATAAAAAAAATTGACAAACCAAAGTATTGAGAATGTGTTCCTTATAAACTTCCTTCAGAAGCAAACACCTAATCATATTGCATTACGTCATCAAACCCCTCCCACTTCCAAATCCATGCTTCTCATCATTTCAGCTGGGGGTATGAGGTAAGTCACGTTTCCTTATTGGTTCGACACCTTGATGAGTCATTACTGATGCGTACATACATATGCTATTATTGGTTATAATTAGATAGTATCCCTAAAACATCCCACACCTATTTTATGGCAATAATAACAAGAAAATGTGTGCGTGCCAGGAAACGGGGGGTGTATCACGGTTTTAATTAGTTGGTGATGGGGTTGTTTTTCAGGGTTACCTGTTTTAATGAATTTAATACCCGTTATGTTTTAACCCATAATTTTAGAGGAGGAGTGATATAAGCCCGAATCTTTTTCCCTATATCTTTTTGGGGATGTAATTTTTACCCAAACGATATCTATCATGATTCAGATCGAGCATACAATTTTGAACAACTTTACATTTTACTTTTATTATCACATTTGTTCTATTTTCTTAGTATTCTTTGTTGAAAGAGCAGAAATGCACTACTGCGAGTTCAGGTGAGCCAATAACAAGTGGCATTTATGTGCAGCCATTAGCAACTAGCTCCCAGAAGTGCTTTTTTGCTCCTAAGCCTACATAGGTGTACCTTTTCAACAAAGGATACTGAGAGAATGAAACAAAATAGATAATAGAATATAATGGGAACGTTTTATTTTAATTGCATGTTCTGTCTGAATCATAAAACAAAATATTTGAGTTTATGTCCTTTAATAAATACTTTCAAATTCCTTTTGAGTACTGCATAATAGGAAGGCATTTCAAATGTAAATGTCATTTTTACATGTCTTATATAAAACTTACCCAATATCTGAAGCCCTCACTGTTGCTTTTTTATTTTCAAACAAGTGAGGTGAGGGAGATAAAGACGATGACAAATGAATGGTAAGACCCCCTGTACATTAATACAAATAAAGAAGCGTATTAAAGTAAATGTAAATTTAGATGATAAAGTGCCCGGTGTTTAAAAATCCAATTAAAAACAGGGGCACTTTGATTTATCAAAATTTAAATTTCACACTTGTTGTGAAAATACTTAACTTTTAATCTTGACAACCGCTGCATCGCTTCCCCCGCCTGTCGCAAAGCCTCTTCCCGGGTCTAAAATGAGGAATCCGGCTTCCTCCAATCACGGCGTTGAATCAGACACTTATTCCCCCGGGGGGGGGGAGCCGTGATTGGATGATGACTGATCTGTCATTTCTGACGTATGAAGAGGCTTGCGAAGACCGGGGGAATCGCTGGAGTGGCTGCCAAGATTAAAAGGTATTTTCACAACACGAGTGAAATGTAAATTTTGATGAATTAAAGTGCTCCTCAACGCGCACTTTATCATCTAAATTTACATTCACTTTAACTAAACAATATAACCTTCCCCAACCATTCATGCACCTTTTTTGGCACCAAGTGGCATGAACAAATGAACTCAACATTTTTGTCACGCAATCATTAGTTTTCCATCTGTTTCATCCAATAATG
>CAJPDP010647142.1:0-10454 GCA_905336975.1 Bombina variegata variegata
TATCACAAAAATATCTTTAAACACGTGGTCGTTACCTGCACAATTTATTAAAGGGACACTAAACCCAAAATTTCCCTTCCATGATTCAGATAGAGCATGCAATTTTAAGCAACTTTCTAATTTACTTCTATTATCAATTTTTCTTCATTCTCTTGCTATCTTTATTTAAAAAAGAAGGCATTTAAGCTGAGGAGCCAGCAAATGTTTGGTTCAGAACCATGGACAGCTTTTGTTTATTGGTGCTGTTCAATCACCAAGGACAACCACGGTTGTTCACCAAAAATGGTCCGGCATCTAAGCTTACATTCTTGCTTCCCAAATAAATATACCAAGAGAATGAAGAACATTTGATAATAGGAGTAAATTAGAAAGTTGCTTAAAATTGCATGCTCTACATGAATCACAAAAGAATAAATTTGGGTTCAGTGTCCCTTTAATCCTAGCTAGACTCATATGCTAATTTTTAAGCCCTTGAAGCACTCCTTTTATTTTAGGGCATTTTGACAATTTTTTTAAAGTTAGACAATGCTAGTCCATGTATGCCATATAGATACCATTGTGCTCACTCCTGTGGAGTTATTTATAAGTCAGTACCGATTGGTTAAAATGCAAATCTGTCAAACAAACTGAAATAAGGGGGCAGTCTGCAGAGGCTTAGATATAAGGTAATCAGAGAGGTAAAAAGTATATTAATATAAACCCTGTTGGTTATTAAAACTGGGGAATGGATAATAAAAGTATTATATATCTTTTTAAACAATAACAATTCTGAAGTAGACTGTCCCTTTAAAACAGCAAATTTAAAAAGGCTAGAATTGTTAAAGAGCTGGTGGCTTTTCCTGCCACTCTTTTCTGGCACAGAGTGTGTTGTTTTAAGGGGAATTAAACTATGGTTGTGTGTGGGGTGTTGCAGATAAAGGTCTTGCCTCAAGGAGCCTCATGTCCTTAATACTCCTCTATCTACATGACTTTTCTCAAGCTGCATCTTTTCTATGTAATTTTTACAAAGTTTCCAGTGTTGTTTAAATGCATTACTTTTCATATATACATAAAACATATAAAAAAAACGTTTTCTCTGATGTCTCAGCTTAGATCCCTTTTGTTTTCTTATTCATTAGCTACAGGTGTGTTTAATTGTTTGGCGCTCATCACATTTACATATTTTGTTCTGAGAGGTACTCAAATCACACTTTGTTTTTTCAGCAGTCCAATATTTTTTAGAGAAATAGCATAACTAATTAAAATGCTACAATATGAAATTTAAAATACAACGAAAACATAAAGTGGTGCTCTGGTAAAGTTGATGCACGAAAACAGCTAGAAACAAATTACATAAAAAATACACATTTTGGCTCATGCCTTCTACTGTGATCTAAATTTATTAATACAAGATTGCATATAAATACCCTTAAGAAGTGTTCTAATTGGTTCACAAGTTGCCTAGCTATAAGTAAGGCTCCTCCCACTTAACCCTTTCAAGCTTTATGAACTAGTGCAGTGTAGTGGATAACCATAATAAAAAATATGAATATGAAATGTATGGCATACAGTACATAGCTGCATAGTCATTATTTCTTAAATATTTTATGTACGCATTTGTGGGGCCCACATCTAGCATCAGTGCATCAATTCACCTTCCCAAAAATACCAACATTTAGGATTTTATATTTATATTCTTAAAATGAAAGTCAGATAACACTTATTACGTAAAAAATAAACATTGTTAATCATAAAAATATTAGATATATTTTAAAATAAGCCTACCTCTCCAAACTCCCTCATCAAAACATAAACAAGTTGCACCAAAAAATCAATCTATAAAGTTCTTTTATTGAATTTGATTCAAGTTAATTTTTTAATCACATAAAAAAAAATGGATCTATGAAACCTAACATCAACAATACAACAAAATGAGGCTAGCTATTGCTGCCAGGTGATCATTATTATTATGACAATTACTTGACAGTTATACCGACATGAAAACCTTTATTTTAACATTGGGCCCCCAATATTTAAACTGTGATATCTAATAATATATTTCTATGGTGATGGGGTAAAGGCTTAAATTAAGTTGTGTAATAAATCCTCAGGAAACAATATCAATTCAGGAATTTAGTGAATGGCTTTTGCTCACAATATGAGGTTGAACCTTTTGTTAATTGATGTAACTGATTCCCCAGTATAAGGAACCTGATAGGAACAAAGAGATAAGGTGTCCAAAGATATTTCCCTTTTAACTTACTGCAAGTAAAACAACTTGTTTATATATGGCAGTTCAAAGACGGTGGTTGAACCGGGAGACCGCAGTTTGTAAGTGACTTGAAGGTAAAGGGAGTTAACTCTCACATGAGAAAGAAACCACAGATGGTTATTCACGGCCCTCTTTATTACCTTGCTAGCAGCACTTGATCTTAAAGGGACAGTCTATTCAAAAATAAAGTTTCATGATTCAGATAGGGCATATCCTTTAAAACAAATTTCCATTTTACTTTTATAATCATTTGCTTTGTTTTCTTGGTATTTTTATTTGAAAGCTAAACCTAGGTAGCCTCATATGCTAATTTCTTAACCCTTGAAGACCTTAAAGATCTTATCTAAACTAGAGGCCATTAGTTCATGTGTGCCATATAGATAACATTGTGCTTATGCCGTGGAGTTACCTAGTAGTCAGCACTGATTGGCTAAAATGCATGTCTGTCAAAACAACTGAAATAAGGGAGCAGTCTGAAGAGGCTTAACTAGAAGGTAATTACAGAGGTAAAATGTGTATTAATATAATCGTGCTGGTTATGCACAACTGGGGAATGGGATTATCTATCTTTTTAAACAATAAAAATTATGGTGTAGAATGTCCCTTTAAAGAGTGGTTCACCCAAAACAGGCAGCGACTGAAAGTCATGAAAAACGCTATTTGCAGGAATTGTCACTGCTGTGCCCGTATTTTAATTTAGGACTCCTGGTTCTCAACCTGTTTGTTTTTATTTTCCTGCACCCCCAGATGGCATTGTATTCTATGGAAGTTTTTGGAGACATATTACCTGCAGTGGATAGCTCTCTGGCTTCATCTGCTTGCCAGCTGCAGTTAGTTCTGCAATTAGCTATCCTATAAAAGACTGTTTCACAGACCACTCCCTGCCCTGAAATTAAATTTTTTCTTGTTCCTGTTAGTGCCTCTGGCCTTGCCTGAATGTCCTGTTTGGTTCCTGAATCCATCTTGTTCTCTTATTACCCTTTTGGATCTCCCTTACATTTGATGTAAGATTGGACTGCTTTTCTGTTTACCGAACTTGGCCTTGTACCCTAACTATTCTATTGGAATCACCCTGGATTTGGTGACTTTTCTGACTGCTCTCAGGTATCTAACCCTCAGCTTGTCACCTGGCAATTCACTCAGTACTGGTCTGTCTCTGATTCCAGTCTTTCCTGTGGCATAATTCTGCTTCTGTGGCATCTAGTTCCTGTATCCTAGTCCTACAGAGGGTGCCTGTCAAGTGCTGGTATCCTGTTTCAGTGCTTAGCCCTGCAGAGGCCATGTGCCTGTATCCAGCGCATGTACTCAAGCAATGCAGAGAGTATCTGTCAAGTACCAGTCATTCGCTTCAGCATCCAAGTTCAGAAGATAGCTTCTGCCAAGTGCCAGTCTCCAGTTACTGTGCCCAAGCTCTGCATAGGGTCTCTGCCAAGTTCCAGCATCCAGCACCTGTGCCAAGCTCTGCAGAGGGTAACTGCCAACTGCCAGTGTCTCTGTCAATCATCTGTGTCCTGCTCCTGTCTCAGCTTCCAGTGGGCATTCATATCTCTGCCTCAAGTAGGCATTCCTGTCTCAGCCTCAAATGGGCAACTCCAGTCTCAGTCTTAGAATGGGCAATCCTTTCTCAGCCTTAGAGTGGGCAACTCCTGTCTTAGCCTCCAGTGGGAATTCCTGTATCAGGCTCATGTAGGCATTTATGTCTTAGCCTCCAGTGGGCATTTGTATCTTGGCCTCCAGTGGGCATTCCTGTCTTCGACCTAAGTTGGCACTTTGTTCCTGGCCAGTTTAAAGAACATAGGAATTTCAAGTATTTCTATTCAAAACACATTAAAACATATTAATATTGAATAAAATGATATTGCATGTTTTAAGATACTTGACAGGGAAGGGCTCAAGTGTGAATATGTGTGTATATGTATATATATATAAACTCTTTGCCATATAACAAACCAGTTAAACCCTTTAAAAAATGTTTATCAATAGTAACATATTTATTTATTAAAAAGTGTATATATGAGTGTAATAGTTTATTTTAATATATTTGGATGTGTTTTGTGATTTTTTTTTTTTTTTACCCTTATACTTTACTTCAGGTCGTAACCTATAACTTTCAATGACAGCGATATCCATTAAAAGTATAGGTTGCACTAGAGCAATGTCAGCAGCACTTCCCATTCTCTGGTAAATCTGATTATCAAGTTGTGCTCTATAGTTAGCGTGGTCCAGCGATACTGCTTATTGCATGCCAAGCTATCATTAGCATGCTACTTGTAATCTTGCTATATATTTTTAAATGAAGTAAATCTAGTAACTTTTCAATTTCATGATTTATAGTATGTGAACTGTTAAAAGGCTGTTAAAGAATATAATATAAGTTGTGGACACTTTCTTCAACAAGAAAATATATTCTTGTACTGTATCTCTTGTTTATAAAAAATAATAACTTTAACAATAGTAACAAATTCAAATAAAAAATAGAATTGCACAGATATGTCCAGAATACCCATTATGCCCATACATATTCAATCTGTATTAATATCTCTTGCTACATATCACTATGGTTTTAGAACATCAGAGGCTAATTTTGAAAATGTTAACATGAATTAACATAATACACTATACAAAAATATCAATCCAAACAACTCAAATGTAATGTCTTGAGCTTGAAAATATCCTTTCTATGTGCCATTTGCGTTTGGATTACAAATTTATATCTGTATAACATGGTGATAACAAACTAAAATACATTTTCATGAAGTTTAAAAAATGCAAGGTCTATTTTTGGATGAAGGTATTTGGAATTATGACCACTCAAACATTTTGTCAAAAGCAACCAAATCTGAAATTGTGATAGCAGAAGCAAATATCTGAAAGATTGGGATCAACCCCTAAGTGAATTATTTGCATATTTTTTTTTATTTTTCTCTTCCCTATCCATTTTTGGCACTTTCACCCACTCACAGTTCCCACAGTTACAAGTGTAGCTCTATTGTGGGTTAATATCTTGAGCGCAATCCATAGTACTTCTAATTTTTAGCTCATTTTCTAAATCCAAAGTTATTCACAATAAAGAGAAGATGTATTTAGTCAACGATGTACAGGTAGTTAAGCTCTTCATGTAATTATGTGCTTTACTATTATCATTAATAATTGTTTACTTCAGGTCTGCCTCTGCTTAATTTTGTTTAACTATACACTTGTAATACCAGATTCTGCTTTATTCTTAGCACACGATTGAGCACAAGATAATATACCCTGTGCTATTGTTTTCCATCCATTTTTTATTTTAGCCCTAATTATTTAAATGTAAAAAAAACCCAAAAAACATTTATATGTCAAAGTAATTCAAAACGATATGAAACTATTAAATACAGTTAGAATATTAGTTAATATTAGTTAAGTGAATAATTCTACTTGGTCCGTGATCTTGTGTAACAAGCTGCACATATAATGGAATAAAATTCCATATAAATGTACAAAAAACTACAAAACTACAAATGTTCCCTGTACAAAGATTTTTCTTTGTAAGCTGTAGAAGACTGACATTTGTTTTAGGTTTGTTGACAAAAATTGGATAGATAGAAAATATTTTTTCTAATATATTTTAAAGGAGAAAAAAAGAGAGATGTAATGCCTATTAATTATACATTTTTAAGAAGACATAATCCTTTTTAGTCAAGTGGGAAAAAATAATAATGAATCTAGTCCTAATTTTTTAAATGTATAAAACCCCAAAACATTTATATGTCAAAGTAATTCAAAATGAACATGAATGTAATGTTCTAACCAGAATTTTGAATAAGAACATTTTTATTGTAATTAGCAATTAGTATTTTATTTATTTTTTTTAAAGGGAAAAAAAAAAAACATTTTCTAAATTTTTGAAAAGAAACATGCAATTACAGTGTTTTTTTTTTTCATTAAAAAAAAATGTGGATTTATTTTTCCGAATGAGTTTTCTGAGAGTACTGTATATCTACATCAACAATGGAATCAAAATTAAATTTCATTAAATATATTTCTGTTATTTTCAATAGTGATAGTAAAATGCTGCATAATGCAGTAATTATGCCTGCAGCTTTTGTGGGTGAATATCTTAAAGCACCTCCACTCTTATCTAGACTTCAAAATCTGCTTTTAAAACTGCCAAATGCTCTTCCTTAATTACAAATCTTGCTTTACTATATGCTTTATTATATTTTATTATAATGGTTATACTGAGGGTTTAAAATTGGTGTCATTAACCATTTTTACATGGATATCCAGCATCTCCTGTATTGCAGTATTAAATATAATGTTAAATGTTCATGGGGAAATCATTATGATTATGATTTTTGAGTTACTTTAGATGTTACTTTACTTTGCATTATTTTCAAGCAGCCATTAAGTCCCATATTTTCTACTTCCCATGTCTATGTGTAGTGTTGATTCCTTATCATGTATGAATTGTGTGCAGTTCCGTGATACACAGATAGCAATGATAAGATTTTTGCTCTATAATTACATAAAAATTGTGTGTTGAGAGTATTCCAAAGTATTCAAACTATACTCTAAATGTCAATTGGGCTGTTTTTGTGCTCAAATAGCAATGCATGTAGTTTATGCATCCTATTCTGTTTGCAATTCCATATTTGTCATAGAAATGTGCTTTTATTTTACAGAGTTCATAATTATTCTGAATGTTTATAAATGTAGAGATATGGATTTTAAGAGCATTCATCATTAGCTGAATTCTGAAAATGCAGTTTGGGTACTTGATGTAGACTGGCTAAGAAGCAAAATAATTTGGCCATTTCTGGAATGGCACGGCTTGCTCATGTTTTGTTTTCTAAATGAATTTGTATGAATTGATATAGATTATAAATGATATCTTTAGTTTGTCTGTATCTTTGTTTAACTAAATCATTAGGTTCTGAAATAGGCTGTGTTCTTTCTTTATTTGAAGTCTATTTATTCTTTTTCACTGGAACATGATAAGTGCTTCTGCAATGCATTATCTTGACCATGTTCTTTTGTTAGGCTAATTGACTATACATTCTATGTTTAAATATTGAATAACTATTCAAGGATTCCATGAAATTCTTGTATGTAAACATATGTATGCAAAGTTCCTTAATGTAGAGTCATTTTAGGGCATTCCTATATTTATCATTTACAAGGTCATTACTTTCTATTACATAAAATATAATTGTGTGGGTTTATTTGCTTATTTTTTTCATAATTATTCCACTAATTTTGGTGTCTGGTATTCCTGGATTTATAAAAACACAGGCATGATATTTTATATTTTTAAATGATTATACGTATTTATTGTAATACATTTGATACATTGGTAAATTATTTATTTAAAATAAACATCGGTAAATGCTTCATAAATGAATCAGAAGTGATGTATACTGCTAAAGAATCAGATGCAATAACAAGTGATTCATCATGTGAAAATGTGACATCATTAAAAGCTAGGTCTGGAGAAATGAAACAATCAGATAATACTAATTGCTCAAAAACTAGCAATGAAACTACAAACTG
Source organism: Bombina variegata variegata (assembly GCA_905336975.1). NCBI lineage: Eukaryota > Metazoa > Chordata > Amphibia > Anura > Bombinatoridae > Bombina > Bombina variegata. The sequence goes on from CAJPDP010647142.1 coordinate 7,781, forward strand.
CATCAACAGTGACATTTCAGATCTATCCACATCAAACATTTTAGGATGACTTTTTCTTACACTGATTTCAAAAAAATGAAAAATATTAGAAAGGAGAAGAAAACCATATCTATTGGTTGCAGACACATTTAAATGGCTTGGGCTTTATCCATGTTTTCTAAAAAAACAAAACATAAAACTGTAAATCCTAAATGACAAGGTATTTCATCTTATTTAGGTTAAAAATATGTATTTCTTTAATTTATTTTAAAACACATAACACATAAGTCTGATCTCACATTGTATTATTGCCTAATTTTCGTCACATTCAATAACAGACCCTTCAACCACAGTAGTATCACTATTTAAGAAGTTAGGCTTTTAACTTACAAGTTAATAAAATGTTGCAACCGCAATTTAAATATGTAACAGATATAAATGTAAAAGTAGCCATAAGGAATGCTTTATCTCTGTGCTCAGGAGAATATTTAAAGGACAGGAAACCCCACAATTTTCTTTCAAGATTCAGAGAACATACCATTTCAAACAACTTTTCAATTTACTTCTATTATCAAATTTGCTTCATTCTCTTGTTATCCATTACTGAAGGAACAGCACTGCACTACTGTCAGCTAGCTGAACACATCTAGTTAGCCAATCACAAGAGACAAATGTGTGCAGGCACCAATGAGAAGCTAGCGCCCACTAGTGTAAGATTTGTGTGCATTCTTTTTCAACAAGGGATAGCAAAAGAACAAAAGCAAATTTGAAAATAGAAGTCAATTTAAAAGTGTCTTAAAATAGCATACTCTATCTGAATCATGCAAGTTTAATTTGGGCTTTCCTATCCCTTTAAGGATTATGGAGACAGTGGTGTAGAATAATGTAGAGACTGTAAAGTAATGTCTATATCAGAACTGTCTGATTTTAGCAGATGTTACAAGTTTTTTTCATATCTCAGAAATTAAAGATTTATATAAGGCCCACTCTTTAGCTTCTTGTCATTACAGTTACCTCCATTTCTGGATGTCTTTTTGCTTGACCTCCATAAAATATATTTATATGTATTGTCAGACGCTAATCCAAAGTGAAAGGTACAGCTGTCAAAAGCGAGAAACATCACTGATCTGTGAAAGTGCGCTGCTTCTTTTCCATTACAGAGGCCTCCATTTCTAGATGACCATCTGATTTAAAAAAAAAATATTTTTTGCTTGATAACAGCAACTCTTTTGCAATATTGCTTTACAAACACATTTTCTGTTGTTAAATTTAGAATCTTACACATTGCTTTCCAGATGTTCTCCCTTGTTCTTAAAATTATTGATCTTTTCAACTTCTCATATTGGGGTTTAAGTGCTGTCACTAATTGTATTCTACTGTAAAGCGTAGTGCCCCATCTTCACACAGATTACCAACAATGCATTAAAAACAAAGCTAAAACAATATATTTCCTTATGTGACTGTAATATATTAAAACAAAATTTTGGAATGGTTAGCATTATAATATGTCATTAATATATTTATTATCAATATTTCTACAGCAGTATGGTAAATAAGCATAATTTAACTAATACGTTTTTTTGCTAAAATGTCTCATGCTATATTTAAGTCAAATGTTTAACTCAAATGAAAGCAAGCATCTAAAACTTGGCATAAAATAGGTGTTACATGGGCATACACATTAATATAGGAAATCAAATGGAACTATGCAACTATAATAGTATTCTGTAAAGAAGTTTTGTAAAGAACTACACATATTTTCCCACCCTCATTTCTCACTACATTTTGTTTGTAAAACATTCATTAGTAAAGCACAAAGTTTAATAAAAATAATTATAAAAGTGGTCATGAAAATAATAACTTTACCGTTGCATAAAGAACAGCACTTAAAAATGAATAAAAAAACAGCCAATATTCTTAAATAATTAAGACATTTTAACACATTATCCCCAATTACAAGTGGTATGCTAATGCTGACGCGGACCACGATATCAATATCTCTGGACCGCACTAAAATTAGAGCACAAATTGATATTACAAGTCCATGGTTAAACAGATTTATCAGAGAAGGTTTAGCTCGGCTAACATCACTTTAACAATTTTCAATAGAAATAACAATTGTGCTAAATATTGCTGATATTACTAGCTGTAAGTCATGGCTTGGGCTTGAGTGAAATCCTAAGTATCACTAGAGGAATTAGTGTGACCTGAGACCTGAAGTAAAGTGTAAGGGGCATATTTACCAAGCTCCATATGGAGCTTGAAGCCCCGTGTTTCTGGTGAGCCTTCAGACTCGCCAGAAACACAAGTTATGAAGCAGCAGTCTAAAGACATCGCCGGAAATCAACCCGATCCAATACGATTTGGTTGATTGACATCCCCTGCTGGCGGCCGATTGGCCGTGAATATGCAGGGGGTGGCGTTGCACCAGCAGTTCACAAGAACTGCTGGTGCAATGAAGAATGCAATGATATCGGATCATGCCCGCTTGCACATTAATAAATAGGCCCCTATGGGTTAAATAAAAAGTTTCACAAGAAACATTTAAAACAAATTAAAATAAAGTATTAAACTCAAACAATTAAATTTGTAAAAAAAAAACAAAAAAAAACCATACTATTTAAACATTCAAAAAATTATTTTAAAAGAGTCAAAAGGGGATAAGGTATATAGCAAGGTGTTTGACTGTAAAAGG